>JAHPZR010055783.1:0-15000 GCA_019787425.1 Platygyra sinensis | reverse complement strand
AGACAAGCTGAACAAGAAATTCGTAATGGCTGAAAATTTTGCCGAACTTGTTTCCAAAGGTAAGCGATTCTGTTTATTTCCAAAGGTAAGAGATTCTGTTTTCCCTGGAGGGTGGGGGATTTGACCCTCTTTGAAGCTCTAACGGGTGGGATATTTGACCGTCTAAACTGGCAACAATACGGGGAATTTGACCAAAATTTTTCGAAAAAGTCAAATGCCCCGGGGTTTTCCCGGGGGGGGGATGGGCGGTTTCGGAATTGACCGGTACATTATTATTATAAAACGCTTTCTTCACGAATTTAGCTTCAGCTAGTATTTATCGACATAAAAGTGGACTGATTCTAAAACGCTTCCATTTTCGGATACGCGTCCTCGTCATCCTTGAGTGAGATGTCCAGCTCGCTGTGATCGTGGCCAAAACAACTCGCGCTGAATAGCAAATCGCGAATTCGCATAATTTCAAAAAAAGAGTGCAACCTTGTGGGGTATACCCAAATTTTCGAACGTATTTTCCTCGAAATGTCCGTTCCATTTGATTTTCATCCCGGAATTTCCAGAACTTTCGGTTGAATGATTCGCTTTTCGGAAATTCAACAATTTCTAGATTTTCTGGAATATTTCCCAGGAAATTTCCGTACCATTTGTCCCTGTTTCGAAAACTTCGACATTTTGGGTCGAATGATAAGCGCCCATTGTTTTATTTTAGACTTTGAGCTTCTGATAGGGGTCGGTAGATCTGATGAGGGGTACGATCAATTGCACCAGCGACATTAGGAAATTCAGGTCGGTTTCCCATTAGATTGCCCCATTCGAGAACGTTTGGCCATCTGATTTGGTTCTGGAAGTATCTCCAAAGTTCTGGCAGTGTTCTGTATATAATACGAATTACAGAGGTTGGATCAATGTCAAAACAGAGTGCAAGTGTATCCACGTGGAGATATTTCCTGAACCATATCATCACAAGTAAAATCCGATTGTCGTCGTTGACGTCTGCGTGGAAGTCCTTCTAATGTTAAATGAAGGAGCATTGGCATCAGGTCGGTGGCTAATTTTAGAAAGGACCCCGGAGTTTCACCAGTATTTCTCCAGAACAAATGGGCTTGTCGTGATATCAGGGAAATCACATCTCGACCGCAAAACTGTTCTCCTAAAAATTCTCAAACAACCTATGCTGCAAAGGGAAATGATTTTCGTCAGGCGGTGGTAGCTGTAAAGTCACGAACATCAGTTAAATGGCAAGAATATTCAAAAGTACCACGCGTATTTCGTGCACTTCCATGGTCGTTTCCCTCACAACGAATTCTCTGGCTAATATTTTTGCGTTCGACGAAGTGGAACGCAAGCCTAATTTTGTTGCGTGACTATGGAGAGTTGGTTTCCCTGTGTAAAGGTATAGGCTGGAAAATCCACATTCCTGTAAGGGCACAAAAATGGCCACCCCGCTTAATTTTTGCAGGAGCATGTCACGGCATAGTTATTGACTATGTCACGGCCAGTAAACTGGTACCGTAGGGTCTAAGTGAGACACTGATGTGACGAACATGTGAGCACGTGAGCAGGCAATGTAGACTTTGGTCCTTCTTTCAATGTGCTCTCGATCTCATTCTTTCGCCGTAGAATTTTGAGGCTGGGTAGTATTATATTCAATCGTCCTTTCCAGTATGATGTTATTTAAACGTTTGTTCGAGCTCACGATGAGCTTGTGTATTTTATATGTTCACGAACACGATCGCCTAGGTTTTGGGATGTTCACTGGAAACAGCTGTATTAAATCCCCGGGCTGTATTTGATTGCATTTGTGGATTTAGTTCCAGTTGCGACAGAAAAGGTCAGTAGTATCCGGTCGAATATTATTTGGAATCAGTGGAAGAGTACTCTGAAGGAAAGATCCATAAGAGTGAACCTGAACCAGGGAACGGAAATGTAAATACTGTGTACTTTGTTAATCAGGCCAAGGGAAATTCTCGAAACAGTCGCACGGAGTTTGTTTACGCGATCAACGAGCAAGCGATTGCATAGCCTGCGAGCAGGCTCACTTACTGCAAATGTTTACTCAGTTATATTTGAGCTTCCTGCTTAGAATAATGTTCGAAAAAAAAATACTTTTACAAATTAGGTTTTGCGCTTAAACATTACAAGTCAATGTGACAATATTTAGCACGAAATTTGAAAGCTGATGTAAATATTTTAGTCCTATTAAACTTGTGAGTCTACGGAAACTGGTGCCGTCACGCAACGCAGTCTTCAATCAGACTGGCATGGATTTTGTCGCCGAAATATCTTTCTGTAAAACCCCGGTTGTTAATGAAAAAAGGTTGGTTTTTAGAGGTTGAGAGTCAGCTAGGGAAATCATTTAAGGTATCTGTATAAGCATTTATACGGCGTCGAACGCACTCTCATAATCTTTGATTACTACTAGTAATTATTCCAGTACATTCCAACGTGAAAACTATCTCGTGCGTACAAAAACTGGTAATTAGAATATTATGCGTCTCATTAGCATATAAGGAACGGGTTATACGAATTCACTCTACTAGAGTGATTTCATAAACCCCGTTTCTTAAATGCTAATTAGAATCGCTAAATGCTAATGACTGAATACGTGTGTTCAAAAAGATAAAACTCGCTCACGTGCGTCTACAACAGACAAATAAACACGATCTTTTAAAACTGTTTTTCATTGAACAGATCAACGTTCATAAAGCTTAGCGACAAAAACTGCAATGTGTGTGCTACTCCATGACAAGAAAAAAACAATGATAACTACGTGCACACGCAAAAACGTGCTCAAACAGGAACTAATTTCGTGTTAGCATTCAGAATTGCTGTCCGTCTATAGAAGTTTAATACGTATGAAAATAGAACGTGTGCGCAGTTTTGGAAAACTGCTGAAGTTACTTTTCACCGTATCTCCTAGACTGTTTTGAAGAGTCTCACTCTTCTTTCAGATAAAAGAGCAACTAACTCCACACACACAGGCATGAGCCAGCGTGGGTGCCGCCAAATCTGATCTATCGCTTTGTAGGTTTTCACTTCCTTAAAAATGTGTTCTATTTTTACCCTCCTCTTGGAGAGGAGCGTGTTAAACCTTCGCGCTCGCCTTCGGTCCCTGCCATTTAATAAATGCATCTGGTTAGCCTTTACGGGTGTGAGTAGTGACCCGCCATCCGGATACGCCTTATCAGCCAGAAGCTTTGCATTAGGTGGCAGATCCAAGTTGCGCCCTGGACCAATAGGTGCCATCAGTCGAAAGGAAACCGCATCGTGCGTGCTCCCTAGGAATCCAGCCTGAACAAAGCGGATATGTCCTTCATTGTCCATCACTAGTTGAGTATTCATACAGTGATAGTGCCGATAGCCACTATAGAACGGCCGCTGTGGTTCAATTAGTGGTCGATAGATCTCATGTGGTGTGGTGTCTATTGCACCCACTACATTAGGAAATTCTTCCCAATTTCCCATAAGATTTCTCCATTCAGGGAGAGTGGGCCAACTTATTTGATTTTGAAAGTAGCGCCAAAGCTCTGGAAGAACTTTGTAGACAATGCGGACAACGGATGACGGATCAATGTCAAACCAAAGAGAGATCGTGTCCACATGGGGATATTTCCGTAACCAAATAATCGTAAGTAGAACTTGGTTGATTAAGGTTATTTTCTGGCGGCGCTGGGTAATGCGAGGCTGTCCACATGCGGTTAAACTAGAAAGGGAAGGTAAAACATCCAAGGCCAGCCTCAAAAACGAGCCCGGTGTCTCGCCAGTATTTCTCCAAAACAACCATGCTTGTCCTGATATTAGGGAAAATACGTCACGACCATAAAAAGTACATCCATGAAAATCAGGAAGTAAACGCTGCTGCAAAGGAAACGTACCATCGTCTAACGGAGGCTGTAAAGTAGTTAAAAGCAACACAAATGCCAAAATATTTAACACTACCGCTTGGATCTCTTGTACGTCCATTTTTTTTACAACAATGATTCCAAGGTAAATTTAATTGCGGATTGATAAGTTTAATTACGCTATTGTTTGTCAATTTGTAACTGGTAAAATAACATCCCAGAATTTACATATTTTGCACGTGCGCCAAAATAAAAAGGAAAATAAAATAAACGTCTTTCCGCGCTGGCAGTCATCCTTTTAAGAAGTGGCAAGCAGGGCTTTTTGTCAAAATGTCAAATTTGTGGCGCCCATGGGACGCAGAAAAAGAAGAGTCGGTGCGTTCTGAAAACAACCAGGATAAAGGTAAAAGTTTCAGCTGGTATTGTTTACAAATATTGCGGCAAATAGACGGCTAGAAACTAAAAGTGTTTCCATTCCCGCCCAGAACCAATTTTCTGAAGGCCTTTCTTCCTTTCGCTTGATTCATTAAACAGGTGCTCAAAGGAAACGCGTCTCCATCGGAGAAAATGAAAAACGCTTCATTGTGGAATGTTATAACCTCTGCCACGGCAAGGACTGGAAGGAGGTGTTGCTCTTTGCCAAGCAAAGAGTCATTGAGGCGGGATTGCCTGACCACGTTGTAAGGATGTACCTGGAGCAATCAACAGATCGCTTGACGGGGAGAATGCGCAACGTAATTAAGAATGCTTTGCGATCGGCTCAACCTGCCAACCAGCCAACAATGTCGACGGGTCTAGACGAAACCCCTGCCTTGATTGCTAGGCAAACAAAGTATTCCACGCTAATGACTCCAAGTCAACGAAAAGCAGAAGCTGTTAAAAGGAAACTTGACAATGAATTGGTCGCTTCATTACTGGATAGTTCCGAAGAAGAGAATGGCAGACAAGAGGAGAAGAAGCGAAAGATTGATCACGCAAAAGAAGCACAACTTGCCCATCAAAAAATGTGTCAGAAAGCCATGGACACCATGAACAATGTGAACGACTTGCTCGCAAAAGTGAATACCTATTTAGACAAGTCCAAGAAATAAGGAAGAAGGAAGCCATGTCTTTGCTCCATATTTATTCTAGTCGGGCAGTTCTTAGCTATTTAACTGAACTGATTAATGTTCGTTTAACGCATTTTGACCTATAATTATAGTTCATGTTTTTGGCTCTGTTTTGTTCGGTGCGGATAGCCGCGCCGTTCTAAATCGGTTCAAGTTTCAAACGAGACCCCAGATTGTAATGAGATCGAGCGCGCTTCTGTTCGATAAAAACGATATTAAAACATTGCAAACAATGTTGTTTGTGTTTGCGGGAAACCATCTCTAAATTAGAACGGTGTATTGGCTCTATTGTTCTCGCACATTAGCATTTAAAGATTCCGATTAGCATATAAGAATCGGGGTTTGTGAAATCACTCTACTATGTTTAAAACTTTGTTTTACTTGTAAAATTGTGTATTCAAACCTACTAACGAATTAAGAGTCACTTAACAGCGATTTCAAATTGACTCGTTTTGCTTTCGAAGTTCGTCGGAAATTTGAAGCCGTTCCGCGTGAACGCTTACAAATCGTTCGACTGAATTGTCATCCTCGGAGACCCAGGGGCGGTTAGTTGGGGCGACAGGAAATAAATCGGGCAAAGAAATGAAGCGTCGCTGGTTTACAAGTAAGGCGGTAAAAGCCCCTGGGAACCGACTCTTACCAGACCATTTCCAAACGGCTCTACCAATGCTGCCTCCTGATTGGGCAGAAAAGTCCTTTGTATTATTCTGCCCAATCGGCGAACAGCAGCTCCTGAGGTACTGTGGTGTGTTCTTACACGACGGCTTTTGCATCGCCATACTTGCTTGGTTCGTTCACCAACGTTCTGCGTGCGAGGGAAACTTCATTTTAATTTCTCTGGATAGCGGCGAAATATCGAAATGATAACTTGAGCGACCATTTCGGATGTTAGCACCAAGGCTATTCTAAAATGGACTGGTATTTTTTCGGACCGATCACAAGGTATCGTAATCGTAACAGGTTGTTTCATTCTATCGTTCTTTCTCGAATGTGTCTATTTTGACAAAATATTTCTAGGTGAATAATGTAGTAAGTTTCGACTCATCGGGATGTCAGAATGAAAATTTCCCAAGCTGCACGCAGTATTCTGGCCCACGAGTCATTCAAGTATGCGGCCGCGAGTTGCCAAAGCTTTCGCACAGGTAAGCCGCACTTTGATGAGTCGCGTAGTAGTTGTTGAAAATGGCTGGCCTTGTTTTAACTAGTAAAGACATCAAGGAAGCAATTTTTGAAAGTATTTTCCTGAGCAGAGGTTAATTGTCGTTCGCAAGAAAGATGTATTTGCTGCCCTGCCCATTCGAAAAAGCCTTTTTTAAAACAAAAATACGAGATATTTCAGGATATTTGGAGGATTTTTATAGATATTTAGAAAATGTTTTTGGGAGATTTAAACAGTTTTTTGAGAATTTCCGGAAAGATATTTAAGCGATTTTACGTGATTTTTGTGTAAAGGACTAATTCAACCAGTTGCACTGAGAGAGGTAGAAAAAACAGCTGACTCTGATGACAAGGAAGCAAAACAAGATTTCTTATTAAAGCGAAAAATCAACTTGAGGAAGGGAGATGGATTGCCCGACACAATCTAACCAATAGAGAACTACCCCCTTTTTAAGACCAAAACCCTAAAAGTGACACCCTATTCAAGATAATACAATTTAGCTACCCTGTCTAAGGACCACTCCAGAAACACAGCAAAAAAGAGTAAAAAAGGATACCCTATTTAAGAACTGAGAACCTCAAAACCCTTACCATATTCTACGGCACATACCTATATAGCCTATATATGGGAGTAGCCCCCCTCCCCCCTCCCCAGTAGGCACCCAGCTGAAGACGCAAGTGTGAAGCACCTGTAGAGATTGCCTCAGAGAGTGTTCCACTGAGGAAAACGTCAAGTGAATTGTCAGTTTGATTCTTCTGCAAAGCTCCTCAGCTAACAGATGCTGAGGAAGCTTTGTTAAACGAGAGGAGCAGGCTGACATAAAAAAGGCAAGGTCATGCCAATCAGCAGTGTGGAGTGATCAGATAACTCAAATTGAGTCATTTGGAGTTACTGCTGGGGTCATATGCACCTCAATAACTCTAAATGATCTTCATATATCTGACCCACTGGAGTTCAATGAGGACTGCATGTCAGTTTTGAGTGATCTTTATTTTAATAATTAACAGTCACTCCTCATTAATTATCAGATTTGGTGTTCCATAAATTATCCAAGACCCCATCACCATCATTGTCATCATCATTTGTTTAGAATTTTGGCTTCTGAGTGCCCCCTCCCCAATTATATTTCCACTGACCATCCATATCATGTAATGGGTATAATATACTCTGAATTCCATTGATAACAATACTGCAGTGGAATCGTTTAATACAGGGGAGTTTAGGTTCAGCACCCCGAAACAACCTGAGCAGTGGAAGGTGCAGTAGATATTTCGTGGAACAACACAGAGTAGTTGGAATGGAATTGAAAGTTTGAAAAATTAAGTAACAAAACAACAAGTATACGAACTTTCAGCCTCAGCTCACAAAATAGACATTCTTATTAAAAAAAGAGTGTAACCTGCAACAGCTCTTTGTCATCGCATAACAGCAGCCTAGTAATATAAATATGATTGCATTTTCTTGCATTTTCTTGACTGTACAACTGATGTAGACTGAATGTGTACATGTTCACTTAAGAACTTAATAGTGCTTAGCAAATTGCAAAGTACATGTCAAAGGTGACAGATTGAAATGAGATAGGTTTCTAAGTATTTGACTCTCCTTCAATCTTTAAAATGGTGCTCTTGTGAAATTGTCATTATCGCTAAAATTATCATTATAAAAACTATTGAATTTGGCTGAATACATGCACATGCAGTTAAGTGAAGACTGTGTGTAAATCAAATTAGGCTATCTTACTGTAGGATATGTATATCTTACTGTTTGGGAATACAAAAATTATCTGGAACTGATCACTTCATATAAAGGCTGTAGAAATGCAGCTTGGCACCTTTATGTTAGGTGGCCATGCAGTTCCAGACTTGCCCACAAGTCACATGCCACCAATGGAGAAAAATTGGAACATTAAGCAGCAGTGGCCTGTTTGACACTTTTAAGACATACTAGTGGCAGGTAAACTCAACTGATCGCATTTATACTTGTATAACTGCTATAAGAACATTTAAGCTACAGGGACAGCGGGCAAATTAGTAAGAGTATTAGTGTGCTTTTGACTGAACATTGCACTGTGCCACATTGTGGCAGTCTTTTCTCATAATCTTGTGAGGCACACAAGGTAAAGCTAACATCTTTACCATCTGGCCCAGCTCTCCACTAGTTGAGTCAACAAAATCATTAAATGGAAATTGCATTATTTCATTTTGAATAATTTTGATGTGATATCAAAGTAATATTTGTAACTAAATTTAAAAGTAAACAAACATCTTAACTGTGTTGTTTACTTTTTTTTATTTGAACTATTAAATGGGGTACATAATAATGAGTGATATTTTCATTAAGTATGTTTAAGCTTTTGAATGTACTGTTTGCACGATTTGACTTACAGAAAACCCTATTTTAAAATTAACAGTATACAATTTTGATCCATATACATATAAATATTGTAATTAATTTAAATTTTCAAAAAAAGATGTACATGTATATTGTCTCGAGTATGTCAATTACAAATGTTTAAATAAACAACTTTATGAAGGTTCACCTAAAAAAGGACCATAAAAATGAGCCAAATTAAAGAACTAGAAAGTTAGTGCAGTACTGAAGGCAAAAATGTCAATTTTCTTGTGAAATATATTTTTTTAAATACATACACTTATTTTATTATATTTTATTTTCAAATAAATTAAAAATTTCAACATCCCCGCGGGTAGCTATACTAATTTAGGCTTAATCTTGGCTTATGATTCCTCAGGCGATTTCGTGCTTGTTAATAAATCATAACCATGATTTTTGCTACAAGTATTGTTAAGGCTATGATTCCAGAGATGCTGCCCACATGCTTTCAGGCATCCCCCTATGAATTAATAGGTCACACAATCAAGGTGATGATTCCACAAATGTCTTGCAACATCAAGGCATTGATTCCTTATACTTACATAATGTGCTGTTGATTTCATGAGGGCTGGTTAAACCAGCGTTATGATTCCCCTAGCACACAGTCATAATAGGTCGGTGATTCATTAGAACGAATTCCTGTGATATCCTACGATACCTTGTGATCGGTCCGAAAAAAATAATTTTACCAGTCCATTTTAGAATAGCCTCGGTGCTAACATCCGAAATGGTCGCTCAAGTTATCATTTCGATATTTCGCCGCTATCCAGAGAAATTAAAATGAAGTTTCCCTCGCACGCAGAACGTTGATGAACGAACCAAGCAAGTATGGCGATGCAAAAGCCGTCGTGTAAGAACACACCACAGTACCTCAGGAGCTGCTGTTCGCCGATTGGGCAGAATAATACAAAGGACTTTTCTGCCCAATCAGGAGGCAGCATTGGTAGAGCCGTTTGGAAATGGTCTGGTAAGAGTCGGTTCCCAGGGGCTTTTACCGCCTTACTTGTAAACCTGCGACGCTTCATTTCTTTGCCCGATTTATTTCCTGTCGCCCCAACTAACCGCCCCTGGGTCTGCGAGGATGCTGAATCGTCAGACACACCGCCGAGATATATGAATAGCCTGCTGACCTCGTTTTCTCGTTTCGTACTGTAATTTACGGACCCCAGCTTGATTTTCCCCTTCGATTTATGGCCCGCGCGCGAATCGAGAGGAAAAAAACTCGGTCCGTAACTTACAGCACTCCATCCAGTCCAATTAATATTATTACGTATAATTTTCTTCTTCAAGAGACCATGATCTTGTCTTCTTCTAACAGAATCCCTGTAGTAGCAGCCCATGTTTGAACAATGGCACATGTCAAGCTGGATTCACCAATAAAGGTTTTCGTTGTATTTGTCGCCCTGGATTCAATACAACAGATTGTAGTCAAGGTACTGTATGTAAAATGAATATTCTGATAATTTATGTATACACCTAATTTAGCCTGCGAACAGGCTCCCAGCGAGTTCGGAAAAAAAATTCGTTGAGCGAGTGGGACGCGGGGGAGCCTGTAGACATTGTTTTTAATGTGCCGTTCCGCCCCTTGGTGATTAGCCTGTTACATATCTGTCAAGGAGATAATTAAACCTGTCAAATTTGATGGGTTTCCCCACGCTGATGAATCGGCTTTTTATAACAATCTACCGTAATGATGGTAAATAAAGTAGACAGGCCAAACACGACTCCTACGAGAAAAGGAGAAAACTAGAGCCGTTAGATCGTGCTAGGCGGCAAGTTTTAAGAGGTCTACAATCAGAACTGAGCCGAACAATGGCATATACAACACGCAACACAGTCGACAGACTTGCGCGTAATGAATTAAATTTAAATCCTGTGGTACTAGAACAATCAAAGGAGAAATCAACCTATACATCGAGCTCCAGGAACATAAGCTCGATCAGATAGCTGCAAGAAACATTTCTTTAGACAAGCCTATAGCTTTCTCGAAGTAAAGCTACGTCTCCGAAGGAAAACTAGGAGGGCAAATATATGACACCCGTGATAAGAATCTACCTACTGTACTTACAAACAGTTCTAATCATAGCCGGGCCTGGCGTCACAATATTTATAGAATGCGAGTAAGCAACACGTTCACAGTAAATGTCATACATTGTATTTTATCCCTTAAAAGCAAATCCTCGGAGACTTAAAACAAATCTTGCAATAGAAATGAGCCAAAACAATACACTAACACATGGCAAATTATTCAAAGAAGCAACACGCAGATAACAGCGGAAATCATGCAGACCTATGACTTCTTAAAATTTGCCGCCTAGCACGATCTAACGGCTCTAGTTTTCTCCTTATAACACAATACGAAATGCCTTTCATAAAGAGTGAAGCGACAAAAAGGTCGAAAGACCGAAAAATAAACGGCAAATCTACAAATGGCACAAACCGTAGGAGTCGTGTTTGGCCTGTCTATTTTATTTACCATCATAGACGCGGCAGCAATTGAAAAATTAGGCTCTTCCCGAAACCAGTCGGTAGAATACCGAAAACATCGCACTTCTACGCCACAGTTTCCAGTCATAGCTTCTGCTCACGTTTCAAACCAGAGATACAACGAAAATGTTGCAAAGAATTGCTCAAAGCTGCTTCAAATTCGTCGTCAGTGAACTGCACGCGGAAGCCGTTGTTGACTGTCTCGGCAAGAATTATGCTAATTTACAAGCAGTTGTCAAGATCCGTCAATTATTTATCTCAGAGCTGTCAACAGCCATCGATTCAACCAATCAGATCTTGATACCAGGAGCTGGTATCATGGAACGGCGGCATCAATGGAATGTCTACAGGCTCCCCTGCGGACTCCCTCCTCACCAGACCGCTCTCGGCTCGTCCCGCTCGCCCTAGACTACACTCGGCTATCTCGCCCTAAACCCAACCGAACCGGGAGCCTGTCCGCAGGCTACCTAATTGCGATAACGTTGTCATAGAAAAAAGCAAAAAGCAAAAAGCCAAATAGGAATTAATTAGGGAAATTTAAATTTCCATTGTTCTCAGATACTGTACATGAATGAAAAATATAACGTAAATGAATGGCATGAATAAAAAATGTATATTTCATTCACATACAGTATCTAAGAACAATGGAAATTTAAATTTTCCTAATTAATTCCTATTTGGCTTTTTGCTTTTTGCTTTTTTCTGTGACAACGTTATTGCAATTAGGTGTATGTACTTCTGGAAAGTTATAAACATATTCTCGCGAAACTTAGTTCCGAGCCTCATTTTTTCTCCAGATGTTTACAAGAACTGTGCCGAAATCTACAAAAAGTCTTGCGAGAGAAAAGACGGTGTGTACACCATCAAACCTGACAACTTGCCTGCCTTTGATGTGTTTTGTGACCAAACAACAGCCGGTGGTGGGTGGACAGTGTTTCAGAAGAGACTGGACGGGTCTGTTAATTTTTTCCTAAACTGGAACGATTACAAAGTTGGTTTTGGTGATCTGAATGGTGAATTTTGGCTCGGACTGGACAAAATTCACCGCCTGACATCAGATGATAACACTGTGCTGCGTGTGGACTTGGAAGACTTTGAAGGAAATACTTCTTATGCCAAGTATAACAAGTTTGGTGTGATGAGTGAGAATGAAAAGTACAAGCTGATCCTAGGTTCATACTCAGGTGATTAAATCTAAGAAAAAAAGATCAATTCTCTTTGAATTTTTCGTCTACATGTTTGTAGATAAGAAATCCTGTCGGTAAAAGCAACGTCGAGAACTGCGGAAACTTTAAAAAAAAACGCTTTTGTCAACTCTCACCGAGAGTTACAAAGGTTAATCTTCCAACTCTCAAACAGCGTACAATTTAACAATCAATGGTAAAAAGTCAGAAGCGAGTGATATGTGACTTTAGTCTCATATGAACTCTCTGCATGGTTTACAAGGTGGAAGGAGGGGCTACAATCAGGGTAAAATTAGTAGCTCAAAAACCGATCGAAAAGACAGTACTAAGAAATGAGATAAATCCCCCTGGACCTGTGACGTTTGACCACGAAATGACCCAGCCATAGAACTTGCGGAATGTCCACAGCTATCACCGGCTAAGGACGTTCGCGTGAAAAATTTCCAGTCGATAGATCTTTTTTAGATTTTTACTGCAGCCTGATAACGGGTTACCTGTGCTAGAAATGCAGAAAAAAATATTGGGGTCACCGACTTCGTTACGGAGTTAGAGCGTGTGTACAAAACTACCCTGATTTTGAAAAATTGGCGCATGTAATTCAGCATAGTCTACAGAGATTCATGGTTAAAAATATCGAAGGTAAAACAGTGAAGGTAAACGATCTTAGACATATTTCGTAGAAGTGGGTCTGGCATGATAGTCTCGCATGATAGTTATTAATTTTTTTAATTTGATATTCAGGTAACGCTGATGACTCTCTTTCTCATCATGGCAATCAGCCATTTTCCACTAAGGATCAAGATAATGGTGGGCATAAGGACGGGGCCGGAGCAAAGGTGCACTGTGCAACCAGGTTCCAAGGAGCCTGGTGGTACAGCTCGCCGTGTCACTATTCCAACCTAAATGGCAAGTATTTTCGCACAAAACCCTCGGTCCCTGGTGTTGGTGTGAACTGGAAACACTGGAAGGGACATGAATACTCCCTTAAGAAGACAGAGATGAAAACAAGACCAGAGGAAACGACACAGACATAAACATCTGAAACATACACACAGCTTAGACATAGACATACACATAGACATAGACACAGACACATACATAGACATAGACATAGACAAGGACATAGACATAGACACAGACACAGACATAGACACAGACAGACATAGACATAGACATAGACACAGACATAGACACAGACATAGACATAGACACAGACAGACACAGACATAGACATAGACACAGACGTAGACACAGACATAGACATAGACACAGACAGACACAGACATAGACATAGACACAGACACAGACATAGACACAGACATAGACACAGACACAGACATAGACACAGACATAGACATAGACACAGACATAAACACAGACATAGACACAGACATAGACATAGACACAGACAGACACATAGACATAGACACAGACACAGACACAGACATAGACATAGACACAAACACAGACATAGACATAGACATAGACACAGACATAGACATAGACACATACACAGACATAGACATAGACACAGACATAGACACAGACATAGACATAGACACAGACGTAGACACAGACATAGACATAGACACAGACAGACACAGACATAGACATAGACACAGACACAGACATAGACACAGACATAGACACAGACACAGACATAGACACAGACATAGACATAGACATAGACATAGACATAGACACAGACATAGACACAGACATAGACATAGACACAGACAGACACATAGACATAGACATAGACACAGACATAGACACAGACACAGACACAGACATAGACATAGACACAGACATAGACACAGACATAGACATAGACATAGACACAGACACAGACACAGACGTAGACATAGACATAGACACATACAGACACAGACATAGACATAGACATAGACACAGACATAGACACAGACATAGACACAGACACAGAAAGACACAGACATAGACACAGACATAGACACATACAGACACAGACATAGACATAGACACAGACGTAGACATAGACATAGACACATACAGACACAGACATAGACATAGACATAGACACAGACATAGACACAGACATAGACATAGACACAGACAGACACAGACATAGACATAGACACAGACACAGACATAGACATAGACATAGACATAGACACATACAGACAAAGACATAGACATAGACATAGACACAGACATAGACATAGACACAGACATAGACATAGACACAGACAATAGACCACAGATACAGTAGACACATAGACATCTATTTTGAACGACTCCCTGCCACCCCGACATTAAAACAGCATAAACACTACTAGAAGAAATGGCCATAAACCCACAAAAAGACCAATTAGTATAAAATCAACTTATACCAAATTCCTCTTCCATAAGGAAGAATTCCCCCCAAACAATAAGTGCTTAATGTAAAAGAAGCACCTGGGGCAAAAAAGTAAACAAAAGCACTTGCCTGATGAGGGATGAATCATTTCTTTTAAGAAATAAATTTATCCCAGCTGCAAAAGGCAGAAGTACCCGCACCCTACAAACATTTTTTTGGCCCTTTTCTCATTTTGCATATATCCTAAGATTTTCGTTCTGCTAAAGTTTTAAAAAGGCGCACAGCAATAAGTAAAGGAACAATACACAAACAACAGCTTTAATCAAAGTAAAAAAAAAGCTAGACCACATAAAGTCTCTTTAGGCATTAAAACAACATTTGATTGCCCACTGAGTGAACAATTGTCCTTTCCTGTGCATAGATGGTTTTGTTTTAATCAATTTTTTAATTAAGAAGGCCCCACACACCCTCCATGGCATCCGGCCGCCAAGTA
>JAHPZR010055782.1:17500-41390 GCA_019787425.1 Platygyra sinensis | reverse complement strand
CTAAAAACAAAAATATTGTTGCATGCTAAACCTGCTAACAGATGTTAAAATATATGTTAAACAAAAATTAAAACATGCCTCAAACTTTTCGATCCTCCAAATTTTTGTTCCTTCCAAGTATTCGCAGCCTTGCCAAGCCGGCTCTTTTCTCGCCGAATTTTTCTTGATCTGGAAAACAATTGAAGAAAGAAATCAAATGAGATTTGGCGATATGCTAAGAAGTTTCCCCGAAAACTTGAACACTTTGATATTTCTTTGTACCGACTTACTTGTCTGTCTTCTTTGCTGTTAATCCTTGCAACATTGGAGTCTTTCCAGTTGTATTCTTTGGCTTTCACGAGACCAGACATGATGAAAAATCTTACTAAGCGCTGAAGATCTGCACGGTAGCAAGTTAACTACACCTTCTCAATGTGAGATGGTAACTTGGAGATTATTCGACCACCCGCTGTAAGCTAAGCTCTGATTGGTGTTTCTGACAGATCTGCATCCTAACCTTAGTTAACGCACTGTTGTCGATTTTCGATTAGATTCTCTAATTTCCATAATGCTGTGTTTATCATAGCATCTGGCCCCTAAAGGTTTTGTAAAACTGTGTGTCAATTCCGCACGAAAAATCTAGACCCTAGTTAATATTCACCGACGCCCGTGATTCTCGAAAAATAGAGAACTTCCAAGGCTTAAAAATACAATCGTTTATAGGGAAATTTCTGAGAACACATTTTACCTCACCAAGGAGATTCAGAAGCGATCCTAATCTTGTTAAAACCCAACCAATGGCATTTTTTCGCTTCATTTTGTTTGACTCTGAGAATGGAAAATCAAACAAGACTATCATAAATTATTTCACAAGGCCTCTGCGAAGTCAAACGTTTCGATAACACTGTATATTGTCAGGTTTGCATATTAAATTAAGTTCACCATGCCCCGAGCACATTGCGCGGGAGGAATATTAAAACGTGGGTTTCACTCTGAAAAGCATCAAACATTTTTCGTCCACAATATGTCTGAGAAATCACATGGTTATCGTGATGTCCTCGTTGTTGAAAAGATCCGTTTTCAAAATGTCTTTTTCAGTCCACAAGAAAATTAAAAGCGCTAGCCGGCGTTTTCAATTTCCTTCGTTTTGCTTTTCCAAAAGTTCCGTTTTCGTGACGGATTGGTGTGGACGGTAGGCCTAACCGTTGCCGGAAATAAAGCTGCCTTTTCAAACAGCTCCGGCGTATTGTGGAGGCCTCAGTCTTTGTCGAGCTTAATAGATTGAGTTATTTTAATTGTCTTTAATCTAACTGTCAAAAAGAGGCATTGATCGCAATATAGATAATATATATTCGAGCCGTATGACTTAAAAATTTGCATTTGATAAAGACGACGAAAGAACGCCGAAATATCAAGAACTGGCGTTTATATTTCTTTTGAAAAATTACTCTTTCTTACAGTTAAATAGCCTTGAAATAAAGCTGTTGTCTGAATTTTTTACCTTTGGTAAATGAAGACTAAAACATCAAAATTCTGTGATATTTTGTTTCTCGGGAGGAAACAGACTTGTAAGCTATTACAGGATAATTTTGTGAAACTCTGAAACTGAAAACAAATACAACTTAAAACTGACCGGCCAAATTATTACAACGTTTACGTCGCCTACATAATAAAACAATTTTTCCTTGGTGTTTGGAACTATGTTGTTTTTTCCTATATCCTTCAGAGAATAATTTTAAACTGACACTTGCTACTGAAAATGTGCAATTGTACATGTGATGCAGTGTGACTTTGAAAAACAAGGGCTACATGTATCCTCTTGACGACTGTGTTTATTATTCTTAAATTCGGGGATTGAAAAAAATAAAAATAAGTTATTGGTAAGGATGCTCAGCGGACGCTATATTTTATAGAAATAAATAGAAATAAATATAGAAATTATACCGGGGTAAGCTAAATTGCTGAATAAGTAGGGTACGCTAGGTTGTCGGTGGTTCACAGCAGTTTCCAAGCTGTTTCAGTACTTCGTCTTTGATAGATAAACTGTCACTCCTTTTCAGCTGACACCACAGTGGTGACATCAAACAAACACCCAATCAACAACTTCTCGTCACTTTCCTGACATTATGAGCTGATCAAAACACCTGGCGTTATTTTAAGAGACAACAACGAGTACATGCTCTCGCGGACAACCCAAGCAGACTCACATCCATTTTTATCACCGACGCGAGTGGTAACATTACCAGCGGGGGCACTGGGTACCATGTCTAAAAGTAGTTTGAGAACATTATCTTGGGAAATAGGTCGATATTAGGGATTCATTGTCATACCCTTGTACTCCTTAGGGAAGGGCCATTAGGAATCCCAGGAGGGGGGGGGGACAAAAATTTCCAGTGCATAAAATTTTTTTTCCAGTCTAAGTTGGCCGCAGGAATTTTTTTCCCATGCGGTAGGTGTACTGCTTGCACGATTTTTTTTTGGAAAGATTTCCCTTGCGGGAATTTTTTTGGGGAATTGTCACCCCCCCCCCCCCCCTCCTGGGATTTCTAATGGTCCGTCCTTTAAGTCTCGTAGTCGACAGGTTCTTGGCTAGACAACATTTTTTTGGAAGAAGACAGCCTTAAAGATCAAAACACGTTTACAGTCACCACTGGTTTTGGATCGACCTTCACCTCTATTTTCTCATCGATCCCCTCCCTTTTCATCAATTAAGCCCCTCTTTATTTGAGAACTTTTCAGGATTCGGCAACGTACAGGATATTACTGCAGAGTATATTACTGGGCATACTGAAAAATCTTCCTTGAAACATTTATAACACTTAGGACGTTCGCGCTAATTGTGTCTGTGCATCCTTAATGCGCACGCAAATTCACACGCCAATTCATGCATCAAGCGCGCGCTAAAATGAACAATGATAGAGCAGATGGCCATTGCTATAGCTTTGCCTAGATTTAGCCATCTTGGACGTTGGGTGACCCCTGATTTATTGATGGATCATTTCTCTACCGATTTTCAACGTTTGGCGAAAAAATGAAGAAAATCTATCGATTAGAAGTTTAACTTTTTTGCAAAATGCTCCAGCGAATGTCATTCTTTTTAGCTCTTCGTTTATCTGTGCAGCAGTATCAAAAGCCTCTTGAAGGGTTAAGTTCTGTAAAAACGTTTGCAACATTTGGAATTATTAGCGCAAAGGATTCACTTATACAAAATAGTACAAGGATAGTTTGTCTCCATTGATTCATCTTTGATATTTTAAGCTAAAAACCCGGAGACCACACTGATTTGCTCGCGCTATTTTTTTCAAAATCAGACTAGTTTTCGACACGCTTAATCTCTAAAGCTAAGTCTGTGACCCCGAATTCAATTTTGTTTTTCATTTCTGAAACAACTAATTCATTATCTGTCCGCAGTAGAAGTTTGAAGAAAATTTATCGAGTACGACATTTTATAATTAGCGTAAACGTCCTGAAGCCTCTTCCCGACTCACGGAGAACTTCCAATTAAAGACTACCGAAACATCCCCAAGAATTTCAGATTAGAATCTGGCTACGGAAGAGAAAATGGTCTTGGCCCGGTGTCAAGTGTCTGTACCGTTCAACTCAAACGTACATGTAAAATTGCTCTAAGATAACAACTCAATCGATTGGAGAGAGGGTTTACTTTTTCAGCAAATAACACTCAGTGTTTTGAAAGAAAGCAGAAACGTTTGGTGCAAACAAACAATTTTTCTTGGGCTCTGTATTCGATTAATTTGTTCCTATCCAAACAAAAAGCTGGAACAATTGTATTTGAAACTTCTTCTTCGCCAACTGAATAAAAGGATTTCAATTTCTCTAAATCCATCTTGCCCTTGAAAAATTACTCCACTCGGTCCAATTATTGCTACAGTTAGACCCTGATAATTCGAACTATATTACGAATTCCCCGTCATTTCAAAGCCAAAAACCTTGGATTTACTCTTCAGTCATTTGTTATCGGTTATTCCGAATTCCCGCTATATTGAACCTGTTTTCATTTCCCCTGAGTGTTTGAACTAGCGACGCCCAGCTGTTCTAATATATAGACAATCGCCTCCATTTGGCGCGAAAATATGCTGGGTTATTTGTCCGCGGACATTATCTGTTCCGAGAAGCGAACAGTTTTGAGCTATGAGGAACAGATAACGTCAAGGGACAAATATCCGAGAATCTTTTCGCACCAAATGGAGGCCATTGTGGTAATTATCCTTCAAATATTTTTCGCAACACGCGCAGTTTTGAAAATTGGGGAATATATTCCCCACTTTTAGCTAGTTTTAGCTGGGTCACGTGACGCGTTTAGACCAATCGCGCGCGAGCGATAGTAACGGAGCTCTGGCGGCCTGAAGGACCGCCAAGCGGAGCTCCATAATTATAGAAACAGGACCACATGTATGCAATTGCAAAGAAACAGGAACCCATGCAACTTTTTTCTTATGATCAAAATGGCTAGCGGCATGACTATAAAATGTTTAAGGTAATTCCCCTGAAATAAAACTGACAATAGATTTTCGTTCAAACTTTGCCCACTGAATATTTATCATATGAGAACTTCAATTTTGAAATAAAAAAGGGGGGTGCCCATACTCATTAAGGAGCACTGGGGCATTGAAAATGACCCATTTTGGCATTATTTAATGCTTTTTACAAGAAGGCATTCCAAGTAATTATTGTAAATTTTTGTGACCGAGACTCATGGGAACACGAATTAAACTGGAGTCAATGCATTGTATCAGACACAAGTAAACCTTTTAAGTTTGATTTAGACAGAAAACTGAATTCTTGATTAAAATTTCAACCAAATTTCTTGACATGGTTACCATACGGCAAAATAGAAAAGACCACAGTTTACCTGCTATTTTCGTTATTTATTCAATTTTCAGCAATAGGAATCAGATCAGTCTTTCCTCAAGCAAAGTTTATGATAAGTTGATTACAATGACTGAAAAAAAAGTTGGGGTGCCCGTGCTCGTTGGTGAGCTATAACCATTTTCCAACTGACAGGGCTCAATATCAAGGCAAATCCGCTATGTTTTCAATATGCGCGTGCACGCGGGCGCGCTAAATAACGCCATAAATTATGCGCAGAAAGGATGCGCAGTGCAATTGTGAGGAATAACCTTAAGCAGCAACCGGAACGATGATCCTGCTGGTATACGTTGGCATGGATCACGGGCGCGTGCGTGACGACGACAACGTCGCACAACATGGCGGCCATCCAGCTGATACCAAGTCATGCAGTCTTGAATTACAGCATATATCTTTTGTATTAGACATGCAAATTATGTTCAATTAACAGCTGTCATATTAAGAAATCCACTGACCAGTATCACGTGACCATATCGCGGGCTCAGGTTTAGAGCTCATCGAGGTCGCGTGTTTTTTTTAAGTTTTCCGCTGACCAAATGCTAGATTTTGTGTGGATCGCGGGCTCATGTCAGGTTAACTTGTGGAAAACAGAGCAGGAGTGTTAGGACGCTGGTTAACGCTATCCAAGATTTTAAAGTTAACCAAAATATTACTTTTTCTCCTATACAAATGATTTTTTTTTTGCTGCTTTGTTTAGCGTATATGGTGATCATTAAAACTCAAAACAGGAGGCTAAACAGGAGGCTAAAGGGGACATGTATGTTTGTCCTCTCACTCGCGACATTACACATTACACATTAAACAATATACAGAAAATCTCACCGCAAAGTTACAAAACTCAATTCAACTTTTGAGCACTTTTTTGAAAAATTGCGGGCAACTTTTTGGGAAATCTCGAGCAACTTCTGGAAAGCCCTGGAAAGTTTAGCGTATATGGTGTAACTTTCGTGCTATTCTGCCCTAAGAGGCCCACTGGGACATCGGATATTTTCGCGCGCGTCAGGCTATTATGCTAATAAGACTCGTAGTTTTTAAATTCGTTCGCAACGGTCAAACAAACGTTTTTCTATCCTCGAGTTATTAGAGCTAGTTGTCGTTATTATTGTAAGTTCACTCGCGATCAACGTCGTCCAGAGGCCTATCAATCATTGCGGGAAAAAGCTGTAAGTCTGTGTTTTCGTAGCTACTTCTTTCTGTCTTTAAACGTTGTAAATAATTGTTTATTTTGTTCTATTTTCAGTCAAACTCGTTGTTGTGAATAAACTTAAAGTTTACGTGTTTTAAACGATGTTTGAAGACCGCTACGAATTGGCCTCGTGTTACGACGATAACATTGTTTGAAGCTTTCCTTGATGTCTGAGATGTCTGTGGATCGGGGAGTAAATTTGGCGACTGAGGCAGCGGAAGATGCAACCCGCGGAGTTCGGATAAGACATCCTAATGCCACTATGGTTCAATCCCAAGTCAGATACGAGCGAAATCTTCGTTTAAAAGCCTCTAGAAGCGCCGCTAAAGGAATTATTACCCGTAGGCGAAATGAAGCGAGAGAGATGATGTCAGATTTTGGCAACCCGTACGACATTGAGCAAAAGCTTGTAGAGTTAGACGAAGCGATAACAGGCTTCGAAGCAGCACACCAAGCGTATCATAATCAACTGGATGATCCAAATGAGATCGAGGATTCACTTGAATACTACGAAGTTACCATGCTTCTTGCCAGCGATTCCAAAAGAATTATCGAGGATTGGATACAGAAATTTAAACAACCGTCGAGAGCGGCTAATCTAAAGAACCTGGATCCCGAGGATTCAATTAGCAACGTTGGCTCTCGAGCTACATCAAGAGTTTCGCAGAGATCTAAGGCCAGTTCAAGAGCAAACTCCAAATCTTCTAGACGAAGTTCAGTCAGTAGTGCTAGGATAGCTGCGGCGGCGAAAAGAGCATCTTTAACGGCCGAAGCCTCCATGTTACGAGAACAGCAAGCCTTACAACAGGAAGAATTACGCTTGCAACAAAGGAAGCAAGAGTTAGCACTTGAGACTGAAATTGCTAAAGCCGAAGCGGAAGAGCGTGCTCTCGTAGAAGCCGAAGTCGGGATTTCTGTGCGTGGAGCGGAAAAAAGCTCTCGAAATTTGGCACCTGCCGTAAAAGTTGAATCCTATTTAACTAAAGAGCCTAGAGAGAATCAGCAGCCCCCTATAAGGATCATGCAACACCCAGTAGTTGAAGTAAATGGAAACGAAAGTCGGCGTCGCACATTTGAGGACAGGGAATCTCAGTATTCTACTTCAAGTGAAGAGGGACTACGACTATTAATGGATTTGCAACGTCAACAGCAGGAACAGAATCGCAATATGCTAAATATTCAGCAGCAGCAAAACCAGCAAGTGCAACAACTGCTAAAGCAACAACAGCTTCACACTTTAGCTCTAACTTTGCCGCAGCTTGAAGTTCCCACATTTGCCGGCGACCCTATCGAGTATTGCCGCTTCATCAGAGCCTTTGAGAGCATGATCGTGGCGAAGACCACGAGCTATAGTGCAAGAATGTATTACCTTGTGCAGTACACGGCGGGCGATGTTCAGGAGTTGATGCGTAGTTGTTTAGCAATGGATTCGGAGGAAGGGTATCGAGAGGCTCGAAAACTGCTCGCTAAACGGTATGGGCAGCCGTACAAGATTGCTTCTGCTTATGTAGAACGCGTGACTAATGGACCAGCGATAAAAGAGGAGGATGGCGCAGCGTTACAGTCCTTTTCTGTTCTCTTGACAACCTGTAAGAACACATTGAATGAGATCGGATACTCGAGCAAGATTGAAAACCCAGACAGTCTAAAGAAAGTAGTGGCCAGACTTCCTTTCAGCCTACGACAGAAATGGCGCGAAGTTGCAGATGAAATAACGGAGGCAAAGGCAAGGGAGGTAACAATTGCTGACATTGCAGATTTCGTAGAGAAGAAAGCCCGCATACTAACACACCCGATATTTGGAGACATTATCAGCGAGCCGAACAGCAAAAGTGTCCTTGACGGAAAAAGACTCTCCTGTAGAAGACTCTCCTCGTTTGCGGCTCACGCCCATAATCCCAGTAGTAGTACTGATGATGATGTCTCGGATGACACCTTGGTGCTGGGACCGAGGAGACCCACCCTCAGCTGTCCATTGTGTAAGGCTACTCATTGGTTGTCCCAGTGCAAAGACTTCAGAAGGAGAAACGTCAGTGAGAGATATCAGATTGCAAGAGAGAAAGAGCTTTGCTACAACTGCTTGATCCCCGGTCATTATGCTGCCGTGTGTCCAAAAACGAGCTTTTGTAAGGTGGATGGTTGCGACGACAAGCATTCGACATTCCTGCATCCACCAGCTGTGCCTGCTCCCAACGGAACGCAGTCAGACATTGGAACCCAGAGTGCGTATGTTAATGTCGACAAACTGTAATGTGCCTTTTCTGGGGTCGGAGGCTCAGTGACAGGGCTACCGGTAGTGCCTGTAAAGGTCAGAGCCAAAGGGAGCGACACCACTGTACACACATATGCCTTCCTAGATGGTGGCTCTAACACATCCTTCTGTAGTGAACAGCTAATGAAGCGGCTCGGGGTTAAAGGCGTTAACACCACCATATCATTAACAACAATGGAGAGAGAGAGTAGCACAAGAAAGTGTGAACTTGTCCAGTTGGAAGTTTTCGACTTAGAGGAAGAAAATTTCATTGAGCTGCCCCTTGTTTTTTCTACACCTAAACTTCCAGTGGCCTCAGAGAGTGTTCCCCGTCAGGAAGATGTTGACAGGTGGCCCCATCTGAAGGGGGTAACGGTCGCGGAGATCAATGCCGATGTCGGGCTACTCATAGGCCATGACGTTCCTAAAGCTTTAGAACCGAAAGAAGTTAGAGAGAGTCAGAATGGAGGTCCATATGCGGCCAAAACGTTGTTGGGTTGGGCCATCAATGGCCCACTTGGGAGGAACGGAAACGCTAAACGTACTTCAAACTTTATTCGAGCGGACACTGCCCTTGATCAACAGTTTCAGAGGTTCTGCAACATGGACTTTAACGATTCTTTGCTCGACAATGAGAGAGCGATGTCGCTTGAGGACAAGAGAGCCCTAGACATCATGGAATCCACTGCTGTTCTAAAAGAAGGCCATTATGAGATTGCCATGCCATGGAGATACTCTCCACTCTGCCTACCGAATAACAGAATACTAGCTGCACACCGACTGGAACTGCTACGAAGGAGACTCGTCAAGGATCCAGTCCTCTTCCAGAAATACTCGGCCTTCGTAGATAATCTTCTTGACAAAGCATATGCCAGAAAGGTCCCAGATAATCGGTTTGCTCGATCAGACGAGGCTACCTGGTTCTTGCCGCACCACCCAGTTTTTCATCCAAAGAAACCCGGGAAAGTTAGGGTGGTATTCGACTGTGCAGCGAAGTATAAGGAGGTGTCTCTTAACGATGTGCTGTTACAAGGCCCAGATATGACTAATACCCTGGTTGGTGTTTTGACTCGTTTTCGACAAGAGCGAACTGCTATCATCGCCGACATCGAATCTATGTTCTATCAGGCCCTTGTTCGTCCAGACGATTCTGATGTACATGTACTGCGTTTCTTGTGGTGGCCCGGCAACGATCTCCAAAGACGACCCGAAGAATATCAGATGACAGTTCATCTTTTTGGCGCCGTTTCCTCATTCAAAGATCTTCATGATGGTCAAATGCCTGTTGAGCGTGCTCTTGGGGTCCGTTGGGACGTGGAAGGCGACGTATTCTGTTTGAAGATCGAACTTAACGACAAGCCCCTCACAAGAAGAGGATTGCTATCTGTCGTTTCCTCAGTATATGATCCGCTCGGGTTTGCAGCCCCAGTGATACTCCCAGCCAGAGCGATATTGCAAGATTTATGTCGAAAGAGATTAGAGTGGGATGACCCAATCCCTACCGAGGAAAAGGAGCGTTGGCTGAAATGGTCGAAAGATCTGCCCAAGCTCGAACGCTTCTCAGTTGATCGCTGCTTTAAACCACAGAACTTTGGGAGAACTGTGTCGCTGCAGCTACACCACTTTTCAGATGCTTCGCAACAAGGCTACGGTGCAGTCTCTTATCTCAGATCTAAGGACGACAAGGGTACAATTCACTGTTCATCCGTGATGGGAAAGGCGCGCACTGCTCCGCTTAAGTCGATAACGATACCGAGGCTAGAATTGTCAGCTGCTGTTCTTGCATCAAGGCTGGACAAAATTATTAGACGAGAGATTGACCTTCCAGTACACGAGTCCGTGTTTTGGACAGACAGTACTTGTGTCATGAACTACATAAGAAGCAATGACAAACGATTCAACACCTTCGTTGCTAACAGAGTGGCGATCATACACGATAGATCTACTCCGTCTAAGTGGAGGTACGTCAACACCGAAGCGAACCCGGCAGATGACGCCTCAAGAGGTCTGGCAGTAGACTCTCTCATTAAGAAGAATCGTTGGATACGCGGTCCCGATTTCCTTTGGGAACAGGAGTCAAGGTGGCCTGCACAGCCGACTACCGTCCGAGAAATACCTGACGACGACCCCGAGATCAAGAAAGAAACACACACGTTTGCTGCTGTTTCGGACGCTGGAGCAATTAGCATGAACAAATTGCTCGAGAAATTCTCATCATGGTCTCGACTCAAGAAGATTGTGGCCTGGATCCTGCGCATTCGAGACAGACTGAGAGCATCGTGCGAGAGGTGTAAAAGGGGGTCGTCTTTAGCACTGAAATCCACCGTTGGAAGGGAGAGTGAGTCGATTAATGTGGATGAAATTGACAGAGCAGAGAAAGAAGTTCTAAAGTTCGTTCAACGTCAAAGCTTTGAAGCAAGAAGAAATGTCCCGTCTCGAGCAGAAAGGAGGAGGCAGTGGAGACAATAGCTCAAAGCGCAGCAAGGAGAAGGAATTAGTGGTTAAGAAGACGAGCGCAATTTACAAGCTTGCACCAATGAACATCGATGGTTTACTGTATGTCGGAGGACGTTTGACGCAAGCTTCCATACCAAATGCCGCCAAGCACCAAGTGATCTCTGGATTTCCGCGATCAAGAATCTCTTACCGAACTCAGAAGGGAATCCCCTTCTTTGAACGCTACTTAAGAACTAAACTTATCATTCTATCACGCAAGCTGCGAAAGTTTCAGCATTGTCTGGTAAATGCTAATAGTATGTCGCATTTAGGGGCCGGAATGTAACTTTCGTGCTATTCTGCCCTAAGAGGCCCACTGGGACATCGGATATTTTCGCGCGCGTCAGGCTATTATGCTAATAAGACTAGTAGTTTTTAAATTCGTTCGCAACGGTCAAACAAACGTTTTTCTATCCTCGAGTTATTAGAGCTAGTTGTCGTTATTATTGTAAGTTCACTCGCGATCAACGTCGTCCAGAGGCCTATCAATCATTGCGGGAAAAAGCTGTAAGTCTGTGTTTTCGTAGCTACTTCTTTCTGTCTTTAAACGTTGTAAATAATTGTTTATTTTGTTCTATTTTCAGTCAAACTCGTTGTTGTGAATAAACTTAAAGTTTACGTGTTTTAAACGATGTTTGAAGACCGCTACGAATTGGCCTCGTGTTACGACGATAACATATGGTGATCATTAAAACTCAAAACAGGAGGCTAAACAGGAGGCTAAAGGGGACATGTATGTTTGTCCTCTCACTCGCGACATTACACATTACACATTAAACAATATACAGAAAATCTCACCGCAAAGTTACCAAACTCAATTCAAAATTCTACCTTTTCCTGGGTTAGCTTAATCGTGCTCTGATCAACATATTTATCAACCTGGGCAAGGAGCGACGCTGTTAGGCTGCCCTAAATCTATATATTATTTGATGATTATAAGCAAGGATATAACCATCATTTTCTCTTGATATAACTGATGAGAATTCGTACTTTGAACTATGGATGCGTCAAGGCTCTCGCACAAGTCACACAGTTTTTTTTAATTGCAGTTTTACGGGTGTTTTGAACAATTTTCTGCCATTATGTGTGGCTTAAACTCCCGAGCTTCACTTTTTTTATTGTTCTCACATGTTTTTAATGGCATTTAATTCTAACTTTGCACATAATTGTAACAATTGATCTGTTATTACCTCAATGCAATCAACTGCCACCTGAAAGTGGAGCAAAAACTGCAGTATATAATGAAACATAATCGATAATAAGCTAACTATACTACTCAGTCAGTGGGTGAATTGTCGTCAAAGCTGCCTCAAATGACTCACTGGAAACTGAAAAGAAAAGAAACAAAAGAAACTCACAGTTAGGATATCATAATGCTGGCTAAAACTGTAAGTTTCAGTGGAATTTCAGAATTGATGCGGAGTCTTTACTCATACATTTTTTGGTTTTGATTGCATGGGGACCAAGTTATTACAATTAGCAACGCCAGTTTACACCGCAAAATTGCACAGTTGTAGAATTTCAGTTTGCATCAGACCATACAAAGGAAGAGGGCAACAAAAAATAGTTTTTTTTGAGCAGCT
Source organism: Platygyra sinensis (assembly GCA_019787425.1). Lineage (NCBI taxonomy): Eukaryota > Metazoa > Cnidaria > Anthozoa > Scleractinia > Merulinidae > Platygyra > Platygyra sinensis. The sequence continues at coordinate 29,008 of JAHPZR010055782.1, read as the reverse complement.
TTCGTTACAAAAAGCAACTTTTGACTTTCTCCAGCAACTTTTGAGCACTTTTTTGAAAAATTGCGGGCAACTTTTTGGGAAATCTCGAGCAACTTCTGGAAAGCCCTAGGAAAAAAAAAACGATTTAGCTTACTTATGAGTTTATTGCGGAATTTAGTTGAGTAGAGAGCTGGTCTTCTTTGACTACAGTCATGGCGATGGTGGGATGTTGGTCCAACTCTGGGCACTGCTTGAGATAATGCTGCAAAATATTAAAACAATTCGGTGCTCATGAGCTTACGTGAGTGAACGCTAAATTCCCTTCACTTTCTTATCAAAGTTTCAAGTTATTTGAAAACGTCCATGTGTTCGTACAAATAGGATGGTAGACGAGGCTCGAGAAGGTCGCTGTAAAATGATCAACTTAAGATCAGTACAAACTTTGGGTTGTACAGCCAAAGGCTAGAAAAACGACAGTTGGAAACTTTAAAATTTAGTTTCAAAGACAACTTGCTGATGTTTTAAGAAAGTGACAGCAAACGTATATCGAAACTAAATCTTTCGGTGACTGCGTGGTACTCGTTAGTTGGAAAAAAGGGGAGTAAAACAAAATGTTGAAATGTTGTCAATGCGCTAAGCTACAACTACCTAGGTCACTGGCGAGCCACTTTAACTGAGGAAACAGATTAAGGTTTACAAATTCAAACTGTCGGGAGGCAGACCATTTGGCTACTTACAAGCCTGACCGAGGATTTAAACTAGGGTCTACCGAGAAACAACTCCAGCTTGGTGACCAGAGTGTGGGACTTGAACCTGATACCTTCGTATTTCCAGTACGGCGCCCTAATCACTCGACCATGCTACCTCGAATTGTTGTACAGTCATCTTATAAAGTGCCGCCAAGATCCCTGAAGAAATAACTGGGGATATCTAAACTTACGTGTCCATAGATCAGACCGCTCTTTTTGTCGCCATTCCAGTCGTCACCAATCCTGATAAACAAATGATCCTCGGCATCCCTCCTCCCAAACCGCACGTCAACAATATTCACTATCAATGAAATAATTTATGATGTGTTATTAAAAACTGGATCATTGGATAATGCAATTCAAGAGTTTTAATTGGCCTCGTTATCATGGGTGATATAAACAATAGCCTCCATTCGGAGAAAATATGCCAGGATATTTGTCCGCGGACATTATTTGTTCCGAGAAGCGAACAGTTTTCCGAGAGCGTGACTCGAGGAAAACTGTAAGCGTTGAGGAACACATAATGCTCAAGGACAAACATCCGAGCATATTTTCGCGCCAAACGGAGGCTATTGTATTTACTATCCTTCAAATCTTTTTCGCAACGCGCGCAGTTTTGAAAATTGGGGAATATTCTCAGATATTCCCCAATATTAGATCACAATCGCGCGAAAGCGAAAATATTTGATAGATTATTAGAGCCATTATACTATGATTTACAAATATGGATGGGGCACGCGTAATTTGCGAGGGAGTTTTTACTTTTTTTAGTTGAGTTTTCTACATTGAGGGGGACTTTTTAATAAAACAATCATTCCACCGCGCCTGTTGGATATGAGCTGATTATGGTCAACTCGGCGCTACGTGCGCTCGTGAAATAGCTGTACAACATCAAATTATAATTCACTTGGGACCTCTGGACAGCAAGCTAGATTTGCTGTCAGCTTCACCCCGAGCAGTTCGTACACTTCTTTTGTGCTCTTCTTAAACGTCTCGCATGCATCATAAGTCGATGATGATACACGCTAAAGCACGAATCAATTGTTAAGTAAACGCACAAGTGAGGTGACAGCGGAGACAACTGCTATAATCTATGTGCCTGTTCTTAATTTAACTTTACTGCGCAAGCGCTGTATTGACAGAAGGCCCAAAAAATTTCCAGGAATAGTTTGATTTTGAAGAACAGCTGGATTTTTTAAATATCTCGTTCAACTTTGTAATGGGAGTCTTCCATCCTGTAGTTGAGGTCGGATTTGACCCAACGCTGTTGCTAAGGAAAAAGTTTATCCTTTTTACTCTTTTTGCACAACAGTCGGCATGGCATCAGTCGATCTAGTTGCCAGTTCTTTCCCGCTGGTTAATAGCTTTCCGCAGTAACATTTTCCATTTACGATGTCATAGTTAATTGCTACGAAGGATCACTCACCCGCTGGGGAGTATGGCTGCCATCTTCCTTCGCTGAACTTATGTCTTTCAACTCAGCTAGCCTGCGTAGCAGACGTTTCCTTCACATTTCCAGGCGGGGAGAACGAGTAAGCGAGCTCACCTGAAGTGAGCAATTAATGGGCAGAAGTGGGGAGCATTGGAAGGGGATGGACAGGAAAGGAATCGTTTTTTTGCCCCACCCGCTCTCCCTTCACTTTAATTATTTGACGTACTCACTCGCAGTTGTTCCCTTCTCGTGCTTTTGGAAGTGAACACCTTCTACGCAGACTACAACTCAGCTTAAATTGACAAAATTGAATGAATTCAGACCTTCTGAAGATTTCATTTTACTGCTACAAACATCAGCTCCTTCTGCCACTGGTATGAATTCCAATTCCAACGGAGGATCCGATTTCCTAAAGGCATGAACGGATAAAACAATTTAAATACTGCTTAATAATCTGGAAATTTCTTCAGGTATAACTGCTTCAGACAATTACCATCTCAGTGAACACACGTTACTTACTGTACAAATAGATTTGTATCAAGAAGTAATCGTGAAGTGAATAATAATGCAATATGTGAAGCACTTACACGCTAACTTTGAACATCATCTTCTTTTGTCCCAAAAATACAATAGACTACAAGAAAATATCAGTTTATCTTATCAGTATATGTACTGACTAGTCTGTCCTCAGTCTTAATTCCTACTCCGGAAAACGGATTAAAGAAGGAGATAAGCGAGGAAGCGAGAGAAGTGAAGCGTGCGAGAAAGAGCGAGGAGCGCGAAGGCGACCGTCGGGCTCAATTCCCGGCAGTTCTATTTTGCTGGCACCTTGAACGATGTTAGACAAAACAGCAGGCCTGTGCACAGACTATAGTTTTGCATTGAGAAAACACTTAGTTGCAGGTTTTAGTTGTGAGCCAAGTAATGTTCGTCTTTGTCTTTGTATATAGGAATCAAAAAGAAGCAAAAGAAGATGCAATTCGATGACTTATACCGTAATTACTCGAATAAACGCTGCGGCGTTTATTAAATTTTGGCACTTAAGATGCGGCGTTTATTTGAGGGCAGCGTTTATTCGAGGGAGGTGTTTGTTGCAAACCTTGTAACAACAACAGTGAATTTATTGTCCCGCCGAAAGTCAATGGCAAAAGAAAGAGAGAAATCGGACTAGTTGTACCGGCAAGATTCTCGGCTGTTAGTACAGAATTGCGCATCGCAGAAGTATCTAGAGAGAGCTAAGCAGCAAAGCTATGAAGTATAGCCACTTTGAATTGAATGACATTACAATCGAGAAAAATAAATTTCCACGACTGGTTAAGATTGAATGTTGTCTTTTGTTTTTAAAGATAAGTACTTGAATAGCTTACTTTGGTTAAAATAAATGTTGCGAATAAGCGCCGCAATGTCGAGATAGCCGGATTGCGGCGTTTATTCGAGGGCAGCGTTTAATGATATTTTTGCTTGTCTCTGCGGCGCAACCTCGTTCCTAGTGCTTTTCCAAAAGGGAAAAGCCCTGGGAACGAGGTTGTCTGCGGCGTTTATTCGAGGGAGGCGTTTATTGGAATAATTACGGTATGAGGTAAGTCTCCTGTAGGGTACGTGTGCAAAATCAGTTACCTCTTGTCTTGATGGTTTACGCTTCTTGGCAACATTCGGAAACGCATCGTACATAGAATCATGTTTTGTTTTCTCGCCTTCGTCTATACAAAACAAAAATGTTTCTTTAGGCTTTCGCTCTATTAAAATTTTAAATGGCAAGGAAAGTCACTGTAAGTAAATTCAATTGAGTAGTTTGAGACCTTTTGAAGTTGTGAGAGTTTGTTTGGTTGCTTGTAGTTCGGCGCTGTAATGGCACGTAATCATGAGTTTCTCTCGCCGTACAAATGATTTTAAGAAAAAACCAAGTCAATTGCAGTCGAATTTACCTCTCTGATCGTTGCTGTATTTGACAGAATTTCTGTCAAAATACGACCGATGAATTTCCTCGCCTTAAGCTTCTCAATTTACGGTAGTTAAGTCTTATTTCGAGTGATTCGTCACGACTGAGAAGAAAAGTTGTTTTTGTAGTACAACTTCAAACTTCGCACGAAATTTCACACCGGAAAAACAATTTTGGAGAACCTAACTGGTGAACTAGATACAACTAACATAAAGTAGTTCGAAATAAAAATCTGTTCTTTAATACATCTTTCTTTGTCTAGTGTCAGAGTTACTCGCTCGTTCGCTCGGTAGATTTTTAATCTGCACACGCCATTACTATAATGCACGCGTCAGCGGAATGAATCAAAATCAGAGAGAGAAGAGTAGAGAAAATAGATCTTTTAACACGTTAATACGAATGTCAACGGTAAATCTCTCCCAAATTGGTTTTGGTTACTTTTCTTGTAACCCGTAAAACGATCGTAAGGAAAACAATATCTCCTTGTCACAAAGAATTCGCACGCGCAGGAACTCGATTGAGCGCGCGTGAACAACTTCGCGCATGCGTAAAGTGGGATCTAGTCGACTGTGACTTTTTCATATTTTCCAACTTCGTGCGCTAATATTTTCGCTTCCAGTCGGTGAATTTTTTTCAAATTTTTGGTGACAACTAAGATCAATCGGATGCTTATATATACCAATTTTTAAAATATTCTGTAGGTGGGAAAAAAATTTAAAAAGCAACAGTCGAAAATTAGGTTTTTACTTTCTTCTGTCCTACAGAATTTTTTTAAAATTACATATTTTGACGATCATTCCTAATAACATGTAATATAGGAGTTTGAGAAGATTTCACCGACCCGTTCTCTTAATAACACGATAGCTTTCGATTTTGGGGGTGCAACTGAATGCGTTATATCGTTGCCATGGTAACAGGTTTTCTGGAAAAATATGATGTAATGATTCTATGACGTTTCATTTATGTCTGTGGTAAATTTCACACTGATACGATAAACCAAACTGTAATTGGAAAAGAATTTGTAAAACTAGTCTGGGGAAAATGAAAACTATTTCGAGCCACCTTAAGGTCGGTCCGTATAGTGAAAACCTGTGACCTCGGGCGTGCGGCCTCGGGCAGCATTTTGATGACCTCGGTCACAGTTTTTCACTATACGGACCTTGGAGTGATTAAATAAATGAATGAAAGGTTCCTTGCTGAAAACCGCCGTGAGTTGTCGAACTTCTCGTAAATGAACACACATGTTAGTGGTCATTTCGTTTTCAAAAAAAGTACAGTTTGAGATCTCTCTTCAGCGGAAAAACGTGCGACTTAATAAATACATCTATCTTCTCAGCATTAATACCATCAAATAAGCTTGCGTAGGTTGAGAGAGTAACAGCGCTTTAAAACTACGCCCTAAAGAACCCAGCAATTTGATGCAATTCCGAGGTAAAACTGAATTTAATGTTGAGTTTGATTGTCGGAAATTCAGTTACATGACTCACCGACAATTCTCACAGCAATGCCTGTCTCTTTTCGATCCACCTTCAATGAAAAAACAGAAGTTAAGACCAGTTTGTAAAGGCGAATCTTTGTAAACAACGTGCAAATGTTGCTGCTCTCCAAATCACTGTGCCTGGATCATTGAGAACTTTTTCGGATCACTTCGACCATTTTCGCCACTGAGTTCTGCATGCTATAGACTTGTAAAAACCCAATACGGGCATTGAAATAAGAGAAAAATATGAAGTTATTACCTTCATTTGTGAGACATAATTATTGACTTTGTATCTTAAGCCTTTCTCTGACGGATCCTTATCAGTGAACATTCCAAACCACTGAAAGAATATAAAGGAAATGAGGGCAAGAGAGAAAGACTGAGCTTTCTATGAGGTGGTAGTTGATGAAGCCGAAAAACAGGGCCAAGGGACTGGGAAAATATGTTCGCTATAAAGGCCCTCGCAAACGAGGGTACATTGTTGCGGAAACATTGTTGCTCATGACGTTTCCTTGCGCGCGCAAACTGGGAAACATTTGTTGCGGACACAAAATGTTTCTGAACAAAATCAGAAACATTTTTTGTGTCCGCAACAAATGTTACGCGCGCGGGCAAACGGGGAGACATTTGTGTCGGCAACAATGTGTCCTCGTTTGTATCGAGGTTCTTCTCCATATATAATTACAATTGCTGGGGCGAGGAATAGTGTTCGTTATTATTCCGGCAGCCTCCTTATATAGGCGTTCGTTAAATCGAGTTTGCCCTGTAACTTAATTGTTTGAGTGGAATTCTAAAAGACTATTCATTCAAGTGTTTCATCGGGATATTTAAAAACCAAAAAGAGATGAGAGAAATACGACGCGCAGCGGAGTATTTTTGATGAAATTTGAGGTGTTTGGATAGCCGATGAAACGCTGTCTCGAGTGTTTGATGTATGTTCTCATTCGAAACAAAAACTAAGGAGTAAACGGAGAAGTAAAATCGTTAAAATCTATGCTAATTAAGACCGGGTATCCAAACCTGCTTTACGGTTTACGGTTATAAATAATAAATAATAATAATAATAAATAAAATTATTGCTTATAGCGCGCAAATTAACATTCGAATATGATCAAATGCGCGTTACATTATATACATCATATAAAAACTAATGTGATTTTCTTTGTTTTAACTTGATGAATTATTAATGAGTTGAGAAATGATGATTTCCAAATGATTCCAAGCCCATTTTTATGTCAGTCGCCTAACAAGTCGATCAAATTTGTTCAATAACAATGTTGTTCAAAACTTAAGTGGAATCACTTACAAAGTGAGAGGTTTCGATGAAGAAATATACAGAGTGCATCAGGACGCACACAAAGAAAGTCCTGAAAGTCTACTTATTTTTAAAGCAACATGGAAAATAGTAAGAAAGGAAATCGAATTGAAATTGGGCGGGAGGTTTACTGCGGAAAGATTCCTCAATCAAACTAGCTTGGAGCTTACGAGTACAACGGTGATTTTACTCCAAAGGTCGGAACCACAGTTGTACGGTTTCCGTTTACTGGAATGGTCGGGACATTTTCTTACAGTATCAAAGATATGTTGCCCTTGCGTTACAGGTTCCATCATGTTTATCGTTTGATACACTCTCAGAGACCGCAGTTCTCAGCCAATTGGCGGATGAAAAGTCATCCACGGCAAATGTAAAATTTCAAATTTACGAGAACAACACAAAATGTAGAACTGGGTCACCGGGACACACCCGGGACAGAGTGTTAACGGTATAAAAAATGCTTTGACTAATTTTATAAGACGTTAATACCTGGAAAATCTTCGTTCCTCTGTCAAGTATAAAAGCATCATTTGATACCAATGCTCCTCTCTTCAGCGCGGTTTCCCGCACGCAAATTTTCTGAGACAAAGGAAAAAGCATTCTGGTACTTTATTAAGCATATATAAAGGTGAGAGAAAGCTGTTACTTTTCCTATAGTACCCCTGCCCTTTTCATATCGGGCTCCCCTTCCCCTGGGATCACATTGAAATCGAATGTGCCTATTTCACTTACCCCACCGGCTGTTGGTCTTGATACACGAAGAAGTCTATCCTTGTAGGTGGAGCTCAAGTCACAATCGACCATTTCGTCTGATCTATCAAAAAATTGTTTGATTTATATTTATGACAGAATCACAAGTGCGCAACATTCATTCAGAGCTTATTGTTGCGACGTTTCATTTCCGGAAAATCTAACAATTCAATAAAGCTATTAAAGTAATTAAATATTTTGCTACTGGTGAGGCCGAAACTTAACAACGATATTTTATAAGAGCAAAAGATAGTTATGAACCACAAGGTGCTATCAAGACTTACTTTCCTTTCAACACAGTAAAGGCCTCAAAATAATTCATGAAACGCTTCGATTCGTAGTCCTGTACTTCTCGGTGAACCAGGGCTTTGCCGTCCATCTGACACAAAAAAAAAACGAAATAAAAAGCGAGTTGTAACCTATTTCACTTTGTGTATGTATGTATGAATGAAATAGACATCTAAGCATGATCTCAGCTGTTTTTGTTTGGTTTATATTTGCAGGAATGGTCTAGTAACAAGCAAAGTGGAATGGGTGTATTTTATCGCTACTGCGCGACATACGTATGTGTTTGTGACATGACATTGATTAATATCGACGAACCGAGCGCCTTTTACATATTATCTCTATTAATTTTTAACGAAACTTGTCTCGAAAAATAATTGTTAGAATCTCACGCAGGCCTCGTGTTACCAAGGATACAAGAATGTATCGTGCTCGTGCGAGACCTGTTAGCATTTGCAAACTACTGAAAGAAATCTGAAACTTTCTTGTTAGTTGAACAGCTCATGCCGGTTACACAACTTGGTTAAATTTTGACCCAGGAAACAACTTTTAGGAACTTTATATCATAACGCTGCAATTCGTGCGACACAGAGGCGACAAGTGAATGAAAACAAAAGGGAACGTTAAGACTGTTACCGCATCATCCAACGCGATGGCATTGTATAAACCTCTTTTGTATAACTTAGAAGAAGCTGACTTTCCTACCCAGCAGTGAATATCATAAGCAGTCTGAAACAAAAAAACAAATATTCCCGAGTCGGTGAAATCTTCACCTTGACTCAAGGTGAAGATTTCACCGAGCGTAAAGATTGAACACAAACAATGAGAATTTTAAGCAAGAATTTCAACACATTAACTAAACAAGAAGACTAATTAGTCTAGTATAGAGTGTAAAGTTACTTGTACTGGCTGACTTGCCGGGGACTGTGGTAAGAGATTACAGATTTTATCTGTTGGTGTGACTAGTCAAGAATTCAAAGTAAAGATTAAACACAATCTCACACTGAACATAAAGTGTCACGTTTTCGAATTTTATTTTTGCGTTTCAGAGAAAAAAACAAACAAGGTTTGATAAAAGTGCAAGTGTTTCTTGTTATGTAGCTGTTCTCGCTATCTTTGATTTGAGGTTGTAGAGATTGCATGGAAAAAGCATAAGGCTGGATGCAGGTCCCTGTTTTTAATGACTTTCTTCAAGAAGAAGATGTTTAAAGCCTCTGATTTTGTTGGAATGTCAAAACGATTTCATTGAAATATCTTCATTTCCTGAGGATTTCTTTCTAAGATAAAAGTGGTCCCCTTTCTCGACTGCCTTTCTTTTGTAGGAGAAAGAGGAAAAAAAAATTACCTCTCACAACAACTCGCAACTATCGCAATTCACGAGTTAAAAACGAAGAGAAACTGGACTGCAAAGCGAGGTTAATGCGTTAGAGTTAATTTGTGCTCCATCAACATTTAAATTAATATTCAGCGTACTCTTTAAATTACTAGCTTTATGTTTCTTTCTTGCTTTGTTACATTTTAAAACCAATTTTGGAACTTTGGCTTCACAAGGTTTACCAAAATTACTTTCACCCAACCATTGTGAATCAGTTTGAATTTCCCAATTTTACAGTTCTCTTGTTCGTTCTTCTGACCATAATTTTTTGTTTTTGGTTCATGTAGCGTATTGTACGATTGTATGGAATTCCATCTTACCGTTCCCGATGTTTTAAGATAGGTACAGTTTAGTACTATATACACTTCCTCGCTGAAGAACTTTCCCTCTTTGGCTAAGCCCCACTCTTCGATCTAAAATTAAGACAAAAATCACGTTAGAAATGAAATTCTTCGACAGTTGTCTCCACACACGCAACGAAAAGTCACAAACGCGAGAATCTCGCGCGATCCAAGCGTCTCGAGGATGGTGGTTTGAATATTTATAATTTGGCGGTTTTCGCTTTATTTGCATTTAACCGACATAGTAAACAGATCAAGAAAAAGGCTACTGCAAGTTGTATCAATTTTCTCGCGGAGGTGCTATGACATAAAACTGATATCAGTTGTCGTGTCATGTATATCTCTAGACTTGAAAGAATAGCAACTTTTCCAATCAGCTTTTCACAATGTCCATATACACCCCACAGATGGCAAAATTGTTTATTTTTCCTGTTTAATATTCGTCAAAATCTTGCCTTATTTGGAAAAGAAGTAATTCAGTGTTATTCAGGTTGTTATAAAACCAAAAAAATTCTTCAACAAAACTTTGATATACACGGCGGGCTTGATATTAGTCAAAGTTTTAAAATAAGCAAGCGATGTGCAATGTGTCGATAATAAGTTATTTCTAAAGGCTAATATTTTTCTGTTGGATATTAAACTTGTCGAAAAATTCCACAACTTGAAATGAGAACTTCGGGAACGAAATATAAACTGACAGATGGTTAAAAATGAAGTTGCAAGACAAAGTAAATTTAAAATATTTTTTTTACTATGTAGCTAGAATGCCACGAAATTGTCGCTCAAAAGTGCGAAAGTGTATATTTGCTCATGTATATTCCGCAGGTGTTGGGAAGCTCTTTAATTAAAGTTTCGGGGTGAATGTCGTTGAAAAAATCCCGCAGATTTAGTTTAATTTCAGGAGTTACTGGCAGCCGTTAAACAATTATTTACTCAAGATATTTAGAAGATCACAAGCATATAAAGTCTTCTGTCAAAACACACAGCTAAAGTTCCAACAACAAAGTCCTTACATCATTCTCCGTAATTCTCCAGGCTTGTATTCCTTCATTGTTAAAACTCCCTTTCCAGTCCTAAGATAGAATAAAAGCCACGTCAATTAGACGAAGACAAGTAATTCATCTGAATCCATTAGCACAAGCAAAGTTAATCGAAGTAAGGAGATGTAAGCTATGTCGGATTACCTTGACGGGTTCATCTCCACCCGAGCTGTAAAGATCAATATCTGCGTCTTTCCACAAGTTATACTCCATCGCCAATATGAACCGAAATCTACTCTAGCTTCTCCGTTTTATTCAAGGTACAGACAACTTTTTCTGCCCCTCTGCACGTTCCAGTCCCTTGAACAGACTCGCTATAAAAGTTTCATTGTCAACATGATTTTCTTCCGCGATATAACTGGACGGCTTTTAGAGACAAGCCTTTATTTTGGAGATCAAACAGTACCTTTTGTTAACGGCTAATGTAATAACGTTTCTCATTCGCTCGTGTAAAACACTCCTTTACCCTGCTCACAGTGGGTCATTAGATTCCTTTGAATTATGTATAACTCATCCGAAAATAACCAGAACTCAGCCCGAATTGATTTAAAACAAACAATCCCATCTCGGTTACTAATGAAGAAATATTATTACGAAGAACGTACGATCCATTTCGCAATTTTTCCCACCTTGCCTCTCATAAATAATTTCTATCTATGGTTGTCTTCAGTTTAAATGAAATTTTACAGTGTAAAAGTGCTGCGGTTGGCAGCGGTTATGTCAGGGTTGAAAGTTGGACAATGTATAGAGAAGATAAAGTTGGCAAAATGAGTTCATAAGCTAAAATCAATGCCAGCATTCGTGTCAGACCTCGAGCCGGACC
>JAHPZR010055782.1:0-15000 GCA_019787425.1 Platygyra sinensis | reverse complement strand
GCATTGATAATAAATAGCTAGAATTTGGGAGACAATAAGCAACAAAATTCGGTGTTCTGGACTGGTCCCTAAGAAAAAAAGGGCTGCTTCTAAAGCCTCCACTCCAGACTCCATTTTCCCGATAACACATTCATGGATTCCAAAGTAGCACAAGAATTTTCCTCTCTCCTCATCACTGACGGAAGAAGCGGACAATTGAAGCTCCCTGGATTCAGAAAGCAACTTCTTTGTGTTTCCACCTGAGCCCCAGGTCACGCAGTTAAACGCATAGGAAATGAGTAAGCGCCTGTAGAAAACAGTTTTCCCAGACTGTTTGGCCGCCATCATAGCTGAATCGAAAATTTTATGAGGTGGCCCGGTCCAATAAAGCGAGTCCACAAAGAGCTCTGCTTTCGTCAAAACATCAAAAATTCTGTCGGCCGTCTTTGAATCCCAACAGCCCTCAATCAGACTTTGAACAATGTTATTTTCGTCTTCAAAGAACTCCATGAATGCTGACATGGAACGCCCACAAAGGAAATTCTCATTTAGTTTCTCGAATAAGGCAATATAAAATGCAGAGAAGCGAGATTTTGAGATGAGAACTGTTTCTCTCATGTCATTTTCTCCCTTATCTCTAGAAAACGACTGAATTAGTTTATGCATAGTGAATTTACCATAATTTGAACAATCAAGAAGAGATTTCCTTTGAAGCCTTTGCAATACCTTCTCTACTTCGATTGCTTTAGTCATTCCCAAAACAGCTGCGGCAATCTTAAAATCAAAATGATCTGGAAGTATACACAACGATACCAGTGCCTCTTGGTCTTGTGTAGATAGTCTCTGGAAAGAGGACTGGAAGAGAGACTTCAGTCTCGAATTGCTGGGATAATCTGGGTTGTCCAACATTTCTAAGATGTTTTCTGTACTCTCCAGAAATTCATCAATGCACTGACTTGCTCGAACCAAATCCTCAGGAATGGAGGAGCACATTAATTTTATGGCCAAGGGAACCTGCCCACAGATTTGCGAAACTTTTGTCAAGTGATAAGCGCTCACTTCTGGGAGCAATTCCCGAGCTAGGGTTTGTGATGAAAACTTGTCTAGCTCGTTTATTCTGACAGACACGTGTCCCTTCAAATGTAAATTCAAAAAGGACAAAGATTCCCTTGTGGTTAAAAGAAACTTGATCTTATTACTGCGTTGGAGAATTTCTCCAAGAAAATCGATGATCTCCTCTTTTACGTTTGGAACGCCACATTCAAACAGGTCATCAGCATTATCCAGGATTACAACACAGTGATCCCACAGTCTGTCAAAAATTAAACAAACCTCATCATCAGTTGATAAACTCTGTAACCTTTCAGTTCTAGTGACCCAGCTGTCGGAAAAGACCAAGAAATTTTGACGTTAAGTCGCTCTTTGACTTAAGTTCACGTAATGAGAGAAAATAGACGGGCAGCTCACGAGCTTGAAGACGATATCCAACAGCGATTGCGACAGACGTTTTTCCGAACCCTGGCGGACCCCAGACGGAGACGAGTCGGGTTGATTCGCAAGTCATGTGACCAACAGTTTCGTCGCATTCTTTCTGTCGGCCAATGAAGTGGGGAACCTTTGCAGGAAGATTTGATCTCGGTAGAATTGTTTTAGATCCTGTCAATCAAATAACCAACATATAAAGAAGAAATCAACGAATGAGTGAACGAACGAACATAGAAGGGAGAAAGGGAGAGACAGATTTGCTTGCATACGCACAAACAGTTCAAGAAGAGACACTTAAACCCAATACTAACACCCTCTCCACACCAGGAAGCAAATGCGTAAAATACTAAATATTAATTCTCCATGGGGCCTATCAAAAATTTCAACTTCCAAAGCTCAGATCAATCGTTCCAAAGCTCAGATCAAACATTTACTTCAACGTTTTTATTACCAAAATTACTGGCTGTCAAACTTCTTTTAACATATGTAAAAAAATACTATTGTATGTTAACTTTATGCTACATTTGGTACGATTTGAGAAAGATGGGAGCCAGTCACTGACATGGATGGGTGATTGACAAGGCAGCAAAGGTCCCACCACTGATAACCCATCAATTTCACCTTGATAATCAGTGATACTCAGTGGCTGAAAAGAATCACGGATTACCCACGGATTGTTCTCTGAGACCATTAATCACTGCTTATTTTTTCTGAATTTGCAAGAAACAAAAACTAACCTGGTTTGTTCCCCTTCATTCTCTGACTTGTCACTTCTTCTTCTAGTTGTTTGACTTTCTTTCCTGTCTCAAAGACGTCATTTTCTACCTTGGCGTACCCTTGCTGCAGTTGTGCCACTCGGTAATCAGTCTTGACAAACTCCCGCTCCAGTTGTTTAACTTTGTCACCTGCCTCAACAGACTTTCGCTCTAGTTGCTCTACTCTGTCATCGGTCCTGGTAAATCCCACCTTCAGTTGTTCAAATTTGTTCTCTGTCTTGGCAAACCCTTGCCTCAGTCCTTCTATTTGATCCTTTGTTTTGGAAACTCCTTGTGCAACTTGTTCCACTTTACCATCTGTCTTGGCAATGTCTCGGTCCAGTTGTTCCACTTCGTTCTCTGCTTTAGCTAGTCCCTTTTCCAATCCTTCAACTCGAAACAATAATTCGTCACTGAGCGTTTTCTCCAGGGACATGAGCTTTTCCATTATTTCTTGTTTCTCTTCCACCTGCTGTTCTTTCCACTCTAGCAGTGAGTTCAACAGCTCATTGTGTTCCTGCAGTTGGACCCTTGTTGACGATTGCTGATCTTGGATGGAAGTCATAGTGTTTTGCATTTCAGATTGCTCTGTTCTCTGCTGAGCTAGTGATTCTTGAATGGATGATTGTTCTGCTTCAGTTTGCTTGTAGTTCGTTATGAGTTCTTTAACATCTTGTTGCACAAGAGAAAGAAGATTTTGATCCACAGCATGGCCCATACACAGCCGACAACCTAGAATCAACAACAACAAAATGAAGGGTTTGACAAAACAGGCTGGATTGTCAGGGGATTGGATGATTGCGCATGGTAAGGGTTGTGTGGGTATAATGTATGGTAGATTCAGAGCTAAAAGGTCAGCCATTGGGGTGATCTTCTCCTTGCCACAGCTAGCATACTGGGAGCAGAAACGGACACTATGAGTCGCATTCATGAACCTGACCAAGGCCTTTGACCTGGTCAGCAGGAAAGGCCTCTTTAATCTTCTACAGAAGATGGGATGTCCTCCAAGTCTGAGGATGCCCATATCCTTTCATGAAGACATGCAGGGCACTAGCCATGAAGCATCATCCTTGAACCCTTTCCGGATCAAGAGTGGGGTGAAGAAAAGGCTGCCTGCTTGCTTCCACTCTCTTCGGCTTCTTTTTCTCGTTGCTGCTGTCCTTCACCTTCACCCAATCAGAGGACAGATGCGATGGCACTCTATTCAGCCTGGTCGGTCTTCATGTCAATAGCAAAGTGTGACACGTTTTCATTTGCTAAATGCTCTTTGCAGACGATGCAGCTCTTACAGTTTTCCCCAAGGAGGTGCTTCAGCAACTCATCACTGCTTCTCCCATGCAAGTAAAGAGTTTGGCTTGACTAACAGCCTAAGGAAGATCACCACCATGGGCCAAGACGTGAGAAGCACCCCAAGCATCTCTGCCAGTGACTTCAATTCACACTCAAGGGAGTCGAGGACTTCACATAACTCGGCTCCAAAAAGTAAACAAGCAATCACTCCCTGGATGCCGAACTCAACAAGTCCATTAGCAAAGCAACAACAGCCCTGGCCCGCCTGGCAATGAGGGTCTGGAAAAACCCCATGCTGACCATCAACACCAAGATGCAGGTGTACCAAGCCTGAGTGCCCAGTACTCTGCTCCATGGCAGCAAGTTATGGACTCTCTATTCCTGCCAAGAATGCGGGCTCAACATCTTTCACCTGTGCACCCTCAGGAGAATTCAGTGTATCACATGGCAAGATCGTGTACCAAAAAAGGATGTCCTCACCCAGGCAGGCATACCCAGAATGTTTGTACTGACCCAGTGCCCCCGGTGGTGGCCTGGCCACATCAAACGAATGGACAGGCAAATCCCTGAAGGCATCCTGTATGGCACGCTCGCCATTGTTTTCAGACCTGAAGGAAGGCTTGTCCTATACTTCAAGGATGTTTGTAAATGAGACATGAGGACAGGGAGCATCGACCCATCAGGCAAGGAGGCAGTGACTGAAGGCCGCAGTGACTGGAGAACGATCATGAAGGCATACATCCAGAGGAGTAAGGAGTAAATAGTAATGGGAAGAGAGGAGACAGCACAGAGGGCAGAGAGCAGATTTCCTGAGCTCGGAGCGTGGCTCGACCTTCACCTACAACTGCAACAGAGCCTGCCGAGCTAGAATTGACTTGTACAGCCATAGCAGGCACTTCACCTTACCCACAAACTGAATCATGGTGTAGAGTTCCATCGTCTCACGAGACGGATGGTTCAATTCCATGCATGATAGGGATTATAGTGGGGATGGTGGGGTGGGAAATGAGGCATGGTAGGTATAGCAGGAGATGGGGGCAGAGCAGATGTGGTAAGGGGTGGAGTGTGAGTACAGGGGAAACAGGTGGTAGGATTAAGCAAGTGATGGGGTGAAGTTACTGTAGTAGAGGTGGTATGGGATAGAGTGTGGGGTGTGGTTAGGAGAAGAAGAGGTCTGGTAGGATTTTAAAAGGCTGTTGAAGCCAGTTGAAGATGTAGCAAGGGATAGGTGTGGTAGAGGTGTTAAGGCATGATGTAGTAGAGGTGTAAGGGTAAAGTGTGGTGGGGATTGCAGGGAAATGGGGTGGGTGAGTGTAAGGGGATAGCATGTGGTAATTCTTTAAAGGCTAGGGCTGACAAAGGCAAATGTGAGAAAATTGAGAAATAAACTTTAACATAATTTTAAAATCATACTGGGTTATCAAAGACATAAGAAAAATCTGTTCTTATACCATCAGCTTGCAACTAAACTTTTGCCTTTGGTGACCATCTTTTTGCTAGTTAAGAGTTTTTATTTCAAACCCTCTTGGTTACAATTCTTAATCGTATTTATAACAAATTCTCAATCATGATTGGTTCTCTACATGCCTATATGTCATGTAATCAGCACTTGATTACCTGGGTATCTACTAATTACAGCTATACAATTTGAATTTTTTGTAACTGAATACCCAGGTGATTTGTATAACAATCATGCATGCTTTTTTTGGCCATTCCGAAGTTGAGCAGGGAACTGAGCGAGTTTCAAATTTCAACTAATCGATACACTGACACCACCACATGAAAGATCATGCTGAGATTGGTCATTTGACCAGGTATGATGCTTTGAGGGTGAACAGGGACCAAGTTATGGACCTTGAAAAATGGTTCAAAATCCATACAAACATCTCTAATTTTGAGAAAGCAACCCCCAAAACCATTTAAACTAAAATTTTTCATCCTTTTTGTAACAACTGTAAAATCCTATTTGAAAGAAGCTGAGATGAAAGTCGCTATGTTTGCCCATTTTAAAGAGTATCACAGAAATCTTAAAAATTCTAAGAGTTTTATATGGTTTGGGGGGACGCTATCTAAAATTAGAGACCGTATGGATTTTGAACCATTTTTCAAGGTCCATAACTTGGTCTCTGTTCACCTTCAAAGCATCATACCAGGTCAAGTGATCAATCTCAACATGATCTTTCATGTGGTGGTGTCAGTGTATCGATTAGTTGAAATTTGAAACTCGTCCCAGTTCCCTGCTCAACTTCGGAATGGCCAATAGGTTCCTTTGGAATGTTTTCTACAGTAAATTCAAAACTAAAGAAAATTAGCACTGTAGATGTTTTCATTCAAAAGAAGTTCTCAAAAGACATTTTTTTAATTCTGAAATTTGTTATAGATACCATTAATTAGTAATAGACCTTGCGTCGTAATTTCAAATTGGCTTCACACTTTGCGGTTGTCCATTTTTGAAATTACTCACATGATTACTCCCTGAATTGTACTCCACTTAGTCCAATAACTATTACTAATGTTCAAATCATTGATTGAACCTTGTATATTGATTGTATAAAATTATATATAGCATAAATAATTTGAGTATAATTTTGATGCACTGCAAGTAATAAACTTTTCAAAAATACACAATTACCTTTTGTTAGCCAATCTGACAGCAGATCTAAACTGGCCTTCTCAATACCACCAGTCAGTCCCAGACTTCTCACCAAGGTCTCCAGCTTGGAAAAACAATCTTTGAACAGGATTTCAGTCCAGTCTGTGACATTACAATGACCTTTGCGAAATGTACATTATCTTTTCATAACTTGAGAAGCAGTCGAATGGTAGAAGTGCAATAACTTTGTAAAAACAATTTTATTCTATTATTATTTTACGAAGTATCAAGCAAAATAACAAAAAAAAAATTCTCAAAGGGGGGGGGGGGTTGCAACCCCCTCAACCCCTCCCCTGGATCTGCCTCTGAAGTCCCGGTAACTTAACGGGCCCGCAATCATATTTAATTTTGAAATCAAAGTTTTAAGAAAAGTGGGGTGTGTTCCGACCTCTGATATTCACAGCCAGATCACTCTGTGTGTTTGTGGTTTAACATAGAGAATCTATGAGGGTTATGAATAAAGCTCTGAAAATTGCACATCTAATCACATCTCGGTCTGAATATCCCAATAAAGCTAAATGGAACCTTAATCGACTCATATACATGTATGGTGTTTTTTTTGCCTTCTAATGGGCCATCTAAAAGCGTCTTATAGCAAAATTACATTTGGCCGGTGACGGTTAAGACAAGAGAGGGAGATAAGGCTTGCAACTTAGCAGCCGTCAGCCACGACCTCCTCCACTTCAAAATGAAATTAACGTAAAAAATACTGAAAATCTCACCTGAATGGCGACGGATCTTGATAAATGAGTTTTTCTCTATCTCTTTGCTGAATTTGAGCGAATTCCTCCCTCCAACAGTTTCCCAGAAAATTGATGCTGAAGTCACAAATACGGCTTTCTCAATATGATCGGTGCCAAACTCAGCGACCAAAGGAATTCTAGGAATGCAAGCCGTTTCAAATCTACCAATAAGCTCTTGGCTTGCCGCGGTTTTTTTGGCTTCCCAAGGGAAAATCCGTGGGAAGCCAAGCGCTGATTGGTAGATTCGAAACGGCCTGCATTCCTTGAATTCCTTTGATTTCTGAGTTTGGCACCGATCATATTGAGAAAGCTGTATTTGTGACTTCAGCATCAATTTTCTCGGAAAACTGTTGGAGGGATGAAGCTCAAATTCGGCAAAGAGATAGAGAAAAAGCTTTATTCATAGATTCATAGATTCTCTTCGTTTCACATAAAACATATATTTAAACCACACATAGAGTGGTCTGCCTGTGCTCTGATGAAGTCAATTTTGTTTTTTAGCTGATACATGTAACTCTGGATCAATTTTTGTTTCTGTGGAACCGAGCCCGATTTGTTCAAGTCTGGCCCGGATCAAAAACCACACCTAAATCTGGTATCCGACATCAAATCGGGTACAATCCACTAGTAGTCATTGCTTGATTTATTACCGAGCTCGATCAGTCGAATTCGGACTCGGATAATACTCAGCCCCCGAATTTGGAGCCCAAATTATTTTACGTTTCGAGGCTGGGTATTATCCAAGTCCGAATTCTACTGAGCCAGAGTAAAACTGATCAAGCTTGGTAATAAATCGAGTACACTGGTGGATTGTACCCAGTTTCATGTTGGATACCAGATTCGGGTGTGGTTTTTGATCCGGGCCCAACTTGAACGAGAATCATTTCATGAATTTTACTGGGGCCACTTTTGCCTACACTAGCATGCATAAAGGTCATATTTGTCGCGGACATAGCCTGCGTAGCTGGCGGTATTGTAAGCGCACGCAAAATAAAGTTTTGGCGGCGGGGCTGCCAAGCGAGCGGCGAAGCCGCAAAGAGAATGGGGAGTGGGTCTTTGAAATACCGCCAGCACGAAAACCATAGGTTTTTGAATAGTCCGCACACCAGTGTGCGGGAAAAATGGATTGGTGGAGAGAAGTAAACACGTCAATCAAATGTTAGAGGATCCGTCATATATTTCCCAAGGGATACTTTGCTTATGAATGTAAACATAAAAGCCTGCGTTTAGCGCACGCGAAATAAAGTTTTGGCTGCGGTGTGAATCAATACGGCCATACGGATTTACAATCAATACTTTAAGCTGAGTAGTCTGTTTACCACACAAGTTTTCCACATTCAACTCTTCGGCGAAGTATGAAACGCGCCCGGTGTGATTGTTTCCTGGTTGACATCGAAAGGCATGTTTTCTTTGTTCGTTGCATTTGAAGGAGTCAATTCTGAGAAATTCAGTGATTTCTTTAGGGGTACAACGGCCCTTGTATAAATTCTTTTTCGCCTGAGGACTCCTGTCCGGTGAAGACACGGACAACGGAGGAAGTCGTTTGATCCTTACTTGCGTATCTCATGCACCTTGCGTATCCGAACAAATATTTTGGAACTTGCTTTCTAGGCCGGAGCGAATGAACCGGACAAGTTCAACTGCGTTGAATATTTTCCTACCACAATACTCGACTCGATAAAACGCTAGACTCCTTAATGTGCAGGCCAATTTCTGAGCAAAGTTCTGCTAATGTCGTGCCTACACGCTTCTTGCAACCTGAAGGTTTGTTATAACTAAATCTTCCATGGAAATGTGTTTGGTAATTTCCTGAAAATGACCGAATTTTATCTTCAGGTTGACACCACGCAACCTACGCAAGTCGTTACCGTTTTCCTCCTGGGTTTTTCTTCCTTTAACTGGCTGTACGCGTATCTCCCTTCGCAGATTCTCCTTTATCCGCCATGCACGCAACAATAACAAAGGTAACACGATTGCCTTTACGCCTATATATTTCGTGAGAAAATTGTCGGCTCTAATTGGTTGAATTAACTGGGATCAGTCGAGGTCAATGAGGTGCTAAAAGTGGGCGGTATTCAAAATACCCAACTTCTCTGGCAGGCGGTATTTCTCGCGGCTCCGCCACCAAAACTTTCTTTCACGCGAGCCTACAATACCGCCAGCTATGCAGGCTATCGCGGACATAAAAATCTATTTTATCGCAAATATTCTGTAGAGAAAAAAAAACGTCTAATGAATAATGTGAAAAGAGAAAAATTGTTAGGGAATGTTAGGAAACAAAACAGGAAATGTCAATTCTTCACATTGCTTGTCCTTCGTAAATGATACTGGGTGTTTATTTTCTCCTGGTGCAACACTGTATATTTCATTTTTCTGTAGATGCATTTTGAAACTGCTGACGAGCAAAATAAAGGATAAGATATATTTTGTTAATTTCCATTATTGATACAGTCATCTAGTCTATATAGATATCATTTACCTTCTTTACAACGGAATTAAGATTGAATGGCCCTGAGAGACAAAATTGCTCAGTTTCATAGGTCAACACAAAGTAGCATTAGTGTCTGAAGTGCTACATGTATGGTGAACTATAGGACTCCTGAGCTTATGTAGACATTAATTCCAACAAAATAAGTATCCACTTGGTGTAACACAACTTCTTGCATTTGCTTTTAAAATACATTCGACAAGAAACTTCTTATTAATATGATAACACTGTGTTTAAGAGCTCTGAATCACCTGTGAGAATTTTATTTCAATGTCAGCCGGCCCTTAGATGGCTATAATACTAGGCATTTTGCTAACAATGTGCACATCACACTTTTCATAAAACAACATGCATGCATACTCATGGTGAGCCTGCAGAGTTAAACAATCCCAGTAAGTACATGTTTTGATAATAGAAAAACATAATTACTGCATATGTGGACATAATAAAATGTTCATTTATTGAAGATTTAATATCAATTGTTGATTGATTATACATTGAAATGGAGGCATTTGATTGTATGGGAGTGGTTGATGCATAGTGGCATTCATCAATATGACCTATGGTAATAGTGGTCAAGCTATTTCTCTCCTGAACCAGATTAACAGTAGTAATTGGTGAAAAGCCTGGATTGGATTCGACTATTTGAATAGAAGCATTTAATGCATTGGTGACTGCTTGAACAAAAAGTGCATCAGCCCAATTGTACCTTGAATACACTATATTCAGATATCTGAGCCATGAATTTCAGCATTGCTCTCAAGAAATCTCTCTGGGTGATCTCTCATATATCTCTCCAGCACTACAGACTTGCATATGATGGTTGTTATTGCCATATAATTGATGTGATACAGAGTCTAAAAAACAGTCACCTGCACCTCCAACATATTTTGCCTGTAAACCAAGTTCAGTTAATCTAGAGTCCACCAAAATCGTAGGAGAAACCAACTGCATTATTGAGCTGTCACTTCGCATAACAGGCTTAATTATTGTTTCACGAGAATCAGTGTTGTTTTGAGTATTAAGGTCCTGGATTCTTCTCGACATGTTTACTTAGTTTGAAAATTATTCAAATAATTAGTCATGTGACTTTGCCTATTACATGCAAGAAAGCAATGATAAATATCAACGTGCTTTACAATTACACACTCATATATTATCACATACATGTGATAAAAGAGACTACTGAAAGACAACAAACAAGGGCTTAACTGCAGAATACCCCACCACTTGAAGTAAATTCCACGTGGCCGGCTACGCAGTATTCGGAAATAGTTAAAATAATGAATTCAAAATGGTGTAGCAATGTTATGGGCTGGCTACGCAGTACGCTGTACGCTGTGATAACAAAGACAGACAAGACAGGAGACTATAAGGCTGTGTTCCTTTGGGGTGATCCGGATCGGGATCAGTGATCCAAGATCAGTCTGGATCATGGTGCATCAAAGGAACCGGCGAATCCATAACCAGAGTGGATTCACCGGTTTCTTTGATGTATCTTGATCCAGACAGATCTTGGATCACTGATCCAGAGTCGTATCACCCCAAAGGAACGCAGCCTAATATTTGAATGCTATGATATACCTTGTTCTTTAATCCATGAGCCAAAACAAGGGCACTACGCATGTAATTGATTCACTTCTTCTCTTGCATATATTGCTCACTGCATACCATGTACCACGTAGCCAACTGCTTATTAAGAAACCTCGCCATCTTGAATTTATTTTCTCTGCGTACCGCGTACTGTGTAGCCAGTTAAATAAGCTACAACACCACCATGAATTTATTTTCTCCGCGTACCGCGTAGCCAGCTAAATAAGATACACCATCTTTGGATTGTGTTTATGACTTATTTTAAAGCATGTTCTCTCAAAAAGTCTAACCTCCTTAATAGCTGCTGATGTTAATTCTTAAAGATACTAATCAGTGGCTGTCAAAAAGACTATATTGTGCACAGGCAGAGGGTCTTTATTTGCTGTTTTGGGGAAAACTGCTGTTTGCCTTAAGAGGTAAAGGGTTAACAGAGGTGGTCCACCGAATGTGCAGCTCCTGAAAATATCTACACTCCCTCCACAGAAGGGATTGGAATTTCCTGAGGGGTGGGGGGTTCTGTAAGGCCAAAAAATTTTAAAAAGTGTATGGAGCTTAACTGGAATTTCCAGAGGGGTTGGGGGGGGGGGGTCTTCTGTGGGGGAGGTATGGATATTTTCTGGAATTACATAATGTAGGTTTGTTTTACAGTAAATGTCAGCTTAATACAGGTTTCACTGTAATATCCCTTTTATCAGTATGTAGTAGTCCATTGAGGAAGGAGCAAAAGTCAATTAGGAAATTAATTTGAACCAGGGACAACAAAAAATACAATTCTCTATAAATTACCTCTATCAGATATCACTTAAGGGAGTTCTATCATTGAGTTCTGGCAACAACTTGGTAAAATTGCTGAATTGGTTATGCCTTAATTACATCACCGAATATCATGAGACATGCACCAAACTTGTCAGCTGAATATACTCGCTAATTCCCTTTTCCTTCATTTTTTCAGGCAGCCCTTTAGCTGGCTTTTAAAGATGTAATTTTACCTCACATTTATTGCCTATGACAACAATAATCATTTGAACTAATTTGCAATCTCAATATGATGGTCTCTGATGAGGAAAAGAGATGGCTTGTTGTTGGGATTGCCATGAACAAAGTAGTAGCCCCAGTATTGAGAGATTTCATCAAACAAGGAATGGACACTTATTATACAAACCTGGACATCTACTGCAGCAGTCTGGCAACACCCTGTACCTTAAAGACACTAACTTTCCATCAGGTCAGTAGTGATCCATGCTTTAAACACTTGAAGTTCCAGAATGTCAACAACAACCTTCAGTTGCATGGTAAATATAAAAGCCTTTACAATTACAACATCAACACTTTGGTAGACTTGGCCAAGTTGTTTGTGCCAAATTATCTTGCTGAGTTTTCAGGCTTTGATGATTCACTGGACATGAGTACCATCCTTCGCCTGTTGGGAGTTAACAAGCCTGTTCCCATTTTCTACTCCCCCAAACCACTGATGTCTATTCAGTATTCAGCTGATGATGTCAGAGAAAATGTCAGGAACAAGTGGGGTCATTGTAATGTCACAGACTGGACTGAAATCCTGTTCAAAGATTGTTTTTCCAAGCTGGAGACCTTGGTGAGAAGTCTGGGACTGACTGGTGGTATTGAGAAGGCCAGTTTAGATCTGCTGTCAGATTGGCTAACAAAAGGTAATTGTGTATTTTTGAAAAGTTTATTACTTGCAGTGCATCAAAATTATACTCAAATTATTTATGCTATATATAATTTTATACAATCAATATACAAGGTTCAATCAATGATTTGAACATTAGTAATAGTTATTGGACTAAGTGGAGTACAATTCAGGGAGTAATCATGTGAGTAATTTCAAAAATGGACAACCGCAAAGTGTGAAGCCAATTTGAAATTACGACGCAAGGTCTATTACTAATTAATGGTATCTATAACAAATTTCAGAATTAAAAAAATGTCTTTTGAGAACTTCTTTTGAATGAAAACATCTACAGTGCTAATTTTCTTTAGTTTTGAATTTACTGTAGAAAACATTCCAAAGGAACCTATTGGCCATTCCGAAGTTGAGCAGGGAACTGGGACGAGTTTCAAATTTCAACTAATCGATACACTGACACCACCACATGAAAGATCATGTTGAGATTGATCACTTGACCTGGTATGATGCTTTGAAGGTGAACAGAGACCAAGTTATGGACCTTGAAAAATGGTTCAAAATCCATACGGTCTCTAATTTTAGATAGCGTCCCCCCAAACCATATAAAACTCTTAGAATTTTTAAGATTTCTGTGATACTCTTTAAAATGGGCAAACATAGCGACTTTCATCTCAGCTTCTTTCAAATAGGATTTTACAGTTGTTACAAAAAGGATGAAAAATTTTAGTTTAAATGGTTTTGGGGGTTGCTTTCTCAAAATTAGAGATGTTTGTATGGATTTTGAACCATTTTTCAAGGTCCATAACTTGGTCCCTGTTCACCCTCAAAGCATCATACCTGGTCAAATGACCAATCTCAGCATGATCTTTCATGTGGTGGTGTCAGTGTATCGATTAGTTGAAATTTGAAACTCGCTCAGTTCCCTGCTCAACTTCGGAATGGCCAAAAAAAGCATGCATGATTGTTATACAAATCACCTGGGTATTCAGTTACAAAAAATTCAAATTGTATAGCTGTAATTAGTAGATACCCAGGTAATCAAGTGCTGATTACATGACATATAGGCATGTAGAGAACCAATCATGATTGAGAATTTGTTATAAATACGATTAAGAATTGTAACCAAGAGGGTTTGAAATAAAAACTCTTAACTAGCAAAAAGATGGTCACCAAAGGCAAAAGTTTAGTTGCAAGCTGATGGTATAAGAACAGATTTTTCTTATGTCTTTGATAACCCAGTATGATTTTAAAATTATGTTAAAGTTTATTTCTCAATTTTCTCACATTTGCCTTTGTCAGCCCTAGCCTTTAAAGAATTACCACATGCTATCCCCTTACACTCACCCACCCCATTTCCCTGCAATCCCCACCACACTTTACCCTTACACCTCTACTACATCATGCCTTAACACCTCTACCACACCTATCCCTTGCTACATCTTCAACTGGCTTCAACAGCCTTTTAAAATCCTACCAGACCTCTTCTTCTCCTAACCACACCCCACACTCTATCCCATACCACCTCTACTACAGTAACTTCACCCCATCACTTGCTTAATCCTACCACCTGTTTCCCCTGTACTCACACTCCACCCCTTACCACATCTGCTCTGCCCCCATCTCCTGCTATACCTACCATGCCTCATTTCCCACCCCACCATCCCCACTATAATCCCTATCATGCATGGAATTGAACCATCCGTCTCGTGAGACGATGGAACTCTACACCATGATTCAGTTTGTGGGTAAGGTGAAGTGCCTGCTATGGCTGTACAAGTCAATTCTAGCTCGGCAGGCTCTGTTGCAGTTGTAGGTGAAGGTCGAGCCACGCTCCGAGCTCAGGAAATCTGCTCTCTGCCCTCTGTGCTGTCTCCTCTCTTCCCATTACTATTTACTCCTTACTCCTCTGGATGTATGCCTTCATGATCGTTCTCCAGTCACTGCTGTCCTTCACCTTCACCCAATCAGAGGACAGATGCGATGGCAACTCTATTCAGCCTGGTCGGTCTTCATGTCAATAGCAAGTGTGACACGTTTTCATTTGCTAAATGCTCTTTGCAGACGATGCAGCTCTTACAGTTTTCCCCAAGGAGGTGCTTCAGCAACTCATCACTGCTTCTCCCATGCAAGTAAAGAGTTTGGCTTGACTAAAAGCCTAAGGAAGATCACCACCATGGGCCAAGACGTGAGAAGCACCCCAAGCATCTCTGCCAGTGACTTCAATTCACACTCAAGGGAGTCGAGGACTTCACATAACTCGGCTCCAAAAAGTAAACAAGCAATCACTCCCTGGATGCCGAACTCAACAAGTCCATTAGCAAAGCAACAACAGCCCTGGCCCGCCTGGCAATGAGGGTCTGGAAAAA
>JAHPZR010055781.1:0-22500 GCA_019787425.1 Platygyra sinensis | reverse complement strand
GTGGTTCGTACTCGCTTCATTCCTTTACTGTTCCAAGCTAGAGTCTATCAATACAATAGCGTAGATTTAGCGATCCAGTTTAACGTCAACTTTGATAGCGTCAAATAGCGATTCGAAATCACTGGGCCATGATATTCCAACAAAGAAGAGGAAATTACACAGTTAAATCACTATATAGAACGCAAATCACTGTAAAATCTCCGAGCCACGTTTTCTTTACGTTCTCATGTGCGAATTCGCTGACCGCACATGAATAACAAGTCCGCTGACCGCACGTGAATAACAAGTCCGCTGACCGCACGTGAATAACAAGTCCGCTGACCGCACGTGAATAACAAGTCCGCTGACCACACGTGAATAACAAGTCCGCTGACCGAAAAGGAAACATAACGATAACAATGTTCATATTTACGCTAAACAGTTCTTCAGCCACTACATCCCGCCCCCAATGCGTTCTCTAGGAGACGCATTCACATACAACAAAAGGGGGCTGAAGCTAAGATATCTTCAAGTGTTCAGTGTTCATGGATGTGTCACTGATGTGTTTACAGGTTCAGCCTTCAGGCAGCAGCATTTCTCCTTCTAGCAGACAAATCTTGTCAACAGGGCGATCGTACACTCCGGACTGAGTCTTCACCTGGACGGATCGCACAAGACCATCAGATCCTGGGTAGGTAGTGAGAATGAGCCCAAGAGGCCAACGTGGACGTGCTGTATTGTCGTGCTTCACCAATACCAAATCTCCAACCTTGAGGTTACGCTTAGGTCGCAACCACTTCTGACGCACTTGAAGGGTAGGCAGATATTCAGTCAACCAGCGCTTCCAAAAGACATCCGCCATATATTGTACCTGTCGCCAGCGTCTCCTGTAGAGATCTTGCTGAACAAACACTCCCGATGGAAGGGTTGGGCCCGACCGCAGCAAGAGAAGATGATTTGGTGTCAGAGGTGTAAGATCGCTCGGGTCATCAGAAATTCTTGTTATTGGACGCCCATTAACGATGCCCTCTACGATGCACATCAGGGTCGTCAATGCTTCTTCATCTAAGACTTGTAGAGGAAGTAGACCTTTCAGAACTGAACGGACGGTACGAATCTGCCTCTCCCAGGCACCGCCCATATGGGAGGCACCTGGAGGGTTGAAGATCCACTGAACGTCACGCTTTCGGAGAAAGTCATCAATCTGAGTCTGATTCCACTCTTCGAGGGCTCGTCGCAGTTCTACTTGAGCGCCGGTGAAGTTAGTTCCATTATCTGAACGGATTTCTATAGGTTCACCACGACGGGCGATGAATCGTTGAAGGGCATTTATAAAGGAATCAGTCTCAAGGGTGTGACTAACTTCAATGTGAATGGCTCTTGTAGCAAGGCAAGTAAAAATGCAACCGTACCTTTTCAGTTCACTTCTGGCCCGTTTCACAAGAAACGGTCCAAAATAGTCCACCCCTACACGAGTAAAGGGTGCTTCGTTGGGTGTCACGCGGTCCTTAGGTAAATCTCCCATGAACTGAGACACTGGCTGTGCCCTCAATTTCTTGCAAATGATGCACTTGGATAGAACCTTTCTTACTGTCGCTCTGCCTTTCACAATCCAGAACAGTTGCCTTGTTTCAGCGAGAACACGCTCAATGCCAGTGTGACCAGTCAAGGTATGGTAATGTAGAATGATGAGGTCAGTAACATGATGATTAGCAGGCAATATCATAGGGTGCTTCGTCTGGAATTGCAGGTCAGCCTTGTCGAGTCTTCCTCCTACTCGCAAAGTTCCGTCTGTACTTGGAAACGGAGACAGTTTCTGAAGCGAGTTGTCGGTATGCTCTCCAAAGGCTTTCCTTTGTACGTAAGTAATAACAGAGGTGGCAGCAACACCCATCTCTTCCACTGATAACTTGCCAGTCTTGAATCCTTTTGTCTTGATGTAATGCTTGAACCGAAGGATCCAAGCAACTGATTTCTTGAGACTATACCAGGAGGAATGTCGCTGGATGAGTAGATCAATGGGGTCGGCATCAACAATAGCAGCGGCGTAGACTTTGCGTGTTGGTTTGAGTTCAACTGCATCTTCCAGCATCGCGCATTTAAACTCTGGTTGCGTTGGCCATTTTGTTTTTCCCTTGGACAGGAAAGGAGGACCATGGATCCATCTGGAGCTGCTTACTACTTCGTCTGCCGTCATGCCACGAGATACATCATCAGCCGGATTCAAACAGGAATCAACGTACCTCCACTGACTTCTGTTTGTGTGTTCTTGGATGGCAGCTACTCTGTTTGCCACATAAGTTGGATACCGCTTGTCTTCCTGCTGGAGGTACCATAGAACAATCATACTGTCCGACCAATAGACTGATTCTTGAAGGGGTATTTCAAGCTCCCTTTGCAGAAGCTTGTCGAGTTTCACTGCTTCAACGGCCGCTGCCAATTCCAATCTGGGTATGGTGGTAGGCTTAATGGGGGCCAATCTAGACTTGGACATGAGAAACGAACAATGGCTGTTTCCATCGTTATCAACCATTCTGAGGTAAGATACAGCTCCATAAGCTCGTTCCGATGCATCTGCAAAATGATGTAGTTCAGCAGACGCCGTCTCCACATCCTTGGGCTTTAGACAACGAGGAATTGCAAAGTTCTGGATCAGTGGTAAATCCTGCAGCCATCGGCGCCACTGCTCCACTAACTCAGCTGGCATTGCATCATCCCAGCTGGATTTAGCTCGACAAAGTTCTTGGAACAGAATTTTGGCCTTGAGTATGAATGGGCTCACAAACCCGAATGGGTCATACACTGAACTGACTGTGCTCAACAGTCCACGTCGAGTAAGTGGCCTTTCTTCTGGATGCACATCAAAACCATAGGTATCTGACTCCACCTGCCACAAGATGCCGAGGGTTCTCTCAGCGGGCAACATTCCTTGGTCCAAATCAAGCGTCTTCACTTCTTTAGACCACTCAACATCTGGCACCGTTCGAAGAACTTCCCTTGAGTTGCTGATCCATTTGGTAAGGTTGAAACCGCCTCTTGAAAGCAGTTCTCGCAACTCCTTCACAAGATTCACTGCCTCTTCAGTGGAAGCGACAGACTTTAGGCAGTCATCCACATAAAAGTTTTTATCAATAGTGGAAATTGTTCTTGGATGAAAGTTTGCCGCATTGTCTTGAGCACACTTCTTTAAGGCAAAGTTGGCACAACTGGGCGACCACACTCTTCCAAAGAGGTGGGTCGTCATCCGGTACACCAATGGAGTTTTCGTTGGGTCATCATCTTTCCACCACAGGAAGCGAAGCGCGTCACGATCATCGTCACTCATCTTTCCACCACAGGAAGCGAAGCGCGTCACGATCATCGTCACTCATCTTTCCACCACAGGAAGCGAAGCGCGTCACGATCATCGTCACTCACATGCACCTGATTAAACATACCCTGAATGTCTGCCATCAGTGCAATAGGCTCCTGCCTAAAGCGCAGCAAGACGCCGACGAGGCCATTTGTCAGGTCAGGACCTTGATGGACTTTGTCGTTCAACGAGACTCCCCGATACTTGGCAGAACAATTATATACAAGTCTGCACTTGTCTGGTTTTCTTGGGTGTAGCACAGGATGGTGAGGAAGATACCACGTGTAGCCTTCTCTGCCCTTGAGATCATCTGTGACTGGCTCAGCGTACCCCTTTTCAAGGAGTTCATGTACGTTTGCAGTGTACTTTTCAGACAGCCCTGGATCTCTTTGCAGTCTTCGGCCAAGAAGGTGTAGTCGACGCTCAGCCATCGGATAGTTGTCTGGCAAATCAGGTGGTCTTTCTTTGAAGGGGATATCCATAGTATAGTGTTGATTAAGCAGCTTAACCGAGTCATTCCACACGAGCAATGCCTTTCGGTCACTACTAGACAGGCCCAGCCGGTCGCTGCAATCATCACCTTCGAGCTTCCAGAACCTTTCCAGTTGATTTTCAATGTCTGGTCCTACCTTTGCCTTCGCAAAGTTCGATGAGGCGTAAGTGTTTGGTCTTCCTTGACCCAGAGGGCCATTCATGACCCATCCTAGGACAGTGAGACAGGCATACGGTTCGCCTGACCTTCCTCTTCGGGTCTCCTCTGGGAACATAAGGTCCGGGGTATCTTGTCCAATGATCAAATGCACTTTATCAACATCTAGCCTATGCAGATGTATATCTTCAAGGTGAGGCCATTGCTTGAGGTCTGTTGATGTAGGTAAGTTGTCAAGTCCGATGTTTAAGGAAGGACGGACCATCACTCCTGTCATGTCGTACTGTGGTCCACCATTTATCATTTCGTGAATTGTAGACATATTACAAGCAAAGTTCTTTCTTGAAACACCTAAGTGTTGGGCAAGTTCTTCTGAACAGTATCCACTCGTTCCACCAGGATCTATCAGAGCATAGGTTTCCATGTAGTTATTAAGTCCCTCACCTTTGACACGTACAGCGACGATGGGAAGGGCGACCTTTTCTTTACTTCCTGCCACAAAATTACTTCCAACTGAAGCATTGGGTTTATTCGAAGGTGGTGGCAAAGCTACATCCTTTCGGTTTGTGACTTCCTGGATTGGCTTAGATGGCAGATGCAGAAATTTGCTGTGCTTTTGACCACAGCCATCAACATTGCAAACAAAGGGTCTACTACAGTCCCTGCCCAGGTGACCAGGCTTAAAACAGTTGACACAGAGTTTCTTGGATTGGATAAAGGATAGACGATCTTTCACACGAAGAGCCTTGAAGTCCCTGCATTGAGTGAGGTAGTGAAGTCCTCCACATTTCACACATGGTTCCTTTGGTGTACTGTAAGAAGTTTTGCTAGCCACAGGTAAGGACTCCATTGCTGGAGGAGACAGATTACTTGTATGGAAGGACTCAACTTGAATAGCATGGCTTCCTCTATTTCTCTGTGTAGAAATCTGAGACTTCTTGACATCACCCCTAGAGGAGGCATCCTTAGGGGAAAGAGCCTTTCCGAAGACTGGATCCGAGGCCTGTTGTGCTGCTTCAGTAACTAGACGTATGACATCAGCAAGAGTAGGTGCACGATTCTCTTGGTACTTTATTGTATGATTCACCTTCAACCAGCGTGAGTGTAGGTAGGTCGGTAGCTTTTCAACAATCTGGCACAAACTTCTGCGAGTCTCGAGCTCTTTCAGGTATCCCATCGTAACGAGAGTCTCTCGACAGGTTCGCAGCTCATCGGCAAACGATTGCAAACCTTGAGTGTCCTTGATCTTCGGTCGATCAAGTATCTTGGCTATCCAAGCCTGGGAAATAACATCATTGTTACCAAAGCGCTCCTTGAGAAGCTTCCATGCAAGCCGATATCCTTCAGTAGGTTCTTTAACGAGGCAACATTCAAGCAGACTTCTGGCCTTTCCAGTCCAGTACTGCATAAGGCTATTTAACTTAGAGCCGTCATCATCCGACTTGCTATCAACTGCGTTATTGAACGCTCTGACAAAGGGCCAATACTTCAACGGGTCTCCATCGAAGGTCATCAATTCAACTTTTGGTCTGTGGAGGCTATCTACGAGTGACTGTTGGTGCATCCTGGTATCATTCATCATCTGTTGAAGCACATCGGCAAGGGTAGTAGGAGGTGCAAGGGTATTAGGTGGTGCATGCTGAGAGATGTTGTCCTCTCCATAAATGGCTGAGGGGATCCATAGGTGTTGTTGAGTCCCAGCATCACCGGGTTTAGACAATGGGGTGTATTGAGCTGCTCCAAATGACTGACGAATGGACTTCGGAGGGGGTGGCTGTAGGTCTTGCTTCGGTTTAGATACATTAGGTGTAGGTACATTAGGTGTGGAGTGGGTGAAGCGTTGATCTACCTTGGTGACTTTCGTCGCCGCATCAATAGGTGTATCCTCCTTGGCTTCAGCATTCATCTTTAATTGGGCTAGCTCATCTTTCATTCGGTTCATTTCTTCTTGCATAATCCTGCGTCGCTTCTCTAACTCTATTTGTAACTTGATCCTTTGACGTTCTAGGTTCATTCGCTCTTCAAGCTCTTGGCTCTCTAGCTCGAAAGCCTCCATCTCTAGGGCTTGCTGTCGCTTAACAGCTTGTACTTTAGCCTCAAGGGCAGCATTATTGTGGTGTAATGTCTGTTCAATAAGAGATTGGTGCAATGATGACTCATCTTGTTTGCCATGACTAATTTCAGTGCTCATTTCATTGGTTTCTTTATACTCCTCTTTTTTATCATGATCAGCATCATCATCCTTTTGCTCATCTTGGTGTCCATAATCATTCTCATCATCGTTGTGTTCATCAATAATCTCATCATCATTATTTTCATCCTGATGTTCATCTTTCTCTAGCTCATCTAATTCTGCAATCCAAGCACCAACAACATCACTGAATTCATCAACTGGTGCTATAGCTTTCTTCCAATATTCATCAGCTTCAGAACGTTGATCATCAGTAGTTAAGTGGTGGACATATTCATTATGGGCTGTAATAAACTCTTGTAACAATTGATTGAATTCAGTCATTCTTTCTTTAACTAACACATGATTTGAGTCAATAGCCATCAGTTTATTTATAGCAGTAATGGTTCTAGTCACAGCAGCCTTTGCAGTCGCACGACGTACCTTGAGATTGGCAATCAAATCGACGGGTTGTTCACTATTATCCATATTTCCTTCTCCAAACATGTGTACAACAATAAATCAGACGGCAACAATGTGTATATTTTAGCGTTACTCTTCGTAGAAACAAATGGTATCTGGTTTAAAGGTGGAAACTTCGATGAAAAGGCAGTTTCCAATCAATAATAATGCAATTCCAAAGGCATAACACAAATCCAACGTTGACATGATTCCAAACATGAGAAAGGCAATGATTTCGAACTGTAGCGTACCTAGGCGCCGAGGTATTAATAAAGTAAACCTTCACTACCCAGTGGTTCGTACTCGCTTCATTCCTTTACTGTTCCAAGCTAGAGTCTATCAATACAATAGCGTAGATTTAGCGATCCAGTTTAATGTCAACTTTGATAGCGTCAAATAGCAATTCGAAATCACTGGGCCATGATATTCCAACAAAGAAGAGGAAATTACACAGTTAAATCACTATATAGAACGCAAATCACTGTAAAATCTCCGAGCCACGTTTTCTTTACGTTCTCATGTGCGAATTCGCTGACCGCACATGAATAACAAGTCCGCTGACCGCACGTGAATAACAAGTCCGCTGACCGCACGTGAATAACAAGTCCGCTGACCGCACGTGAATAACAAGTCCGCTGACCGAAAAGGAAACATAACGATAACAATGTTCATATTTACGCTAAACAGTTCTTCAGCCACTACATAGGCCATTATAGGGAGTGCCCCTTCTTCCCCACGGGAGCATGGACAAGCTATTTTCTTATCACATATACAGTACCGTTCAAATGTAAGTTGACAGTCTCGACTCGAAACTCGATCCTCGATACTCGATGCTTTCGAGAATCGAGTTTCGAGGCTCGAGTTTCGAGACGCTCGAAGAATTTTTCGAGAAAACGATTTATCTCTCGAATTCGTAACAATAGAATAAATCAATACCGAGCATTGTACGGCTTCCTTTATTCGTGCAACATATTAACGTCCGAATCGTTAGTCTGGAGTTGAAGTCAGTTGAATCACAATCATAATTAAAGCATTCATTGCGTAGAAAAAACAACAAGCATACGAGTCAACTAAATAAGAATGTCTGCCAGTGCGAAATGACATTTCTAGCTCTTTCCGATTCCAGCGAGCTCAAATTTCAACTTGCTTGCCGTATGCAAATTCACCATGTTTTATTGCGGTTGAACGAATTAGCAAATGTCAAATAACATACAAAGGATTTTCAAGCCAAATATCGTATTTAAAAAAATACTTAACAGTGCATGTAACTTAAACATCGCCTGCGTTAGGGAACGGGCTTTTTGGCTGTTTGACAGCTGCTGCCCGAGTGATTGTATGATATTTGCATAACGTTCAAAACAACTCCAGTCAAGGCCACGCTTTTTCATGATTTCCGCCGATTGCGTTCGTGTGCGACTCAATCAAACTGTGAACTTGCTTGATTCCCGTATATTTGAAGAAAATTACTCTGCAAAGTCTGCTTATCAAGTAGATATCTGTGGCTCCTTTGCCACACTGCGGTACGTGTCACTGATCAAGTTGTTTTACATTGTATCGCCACTCTCGGACTCTGGACTCCGGGACATAATAAATGCACACTCTCAAGCCATGTAAAACTCGCCAACCCAGCGTTGAATTTAGAACTGATCGACAAAGTTACTCTGAAGCGGATGAAAATAACTATGAACCGTATACTAACCAATTGCCAAACTGTAGACAAACAAATGGCAGTGGAGTCGCTTACCGATTCGATTCTCGATTATTAAATTTGTGATAGATAGAAACTTGAGGCGAAATGCGTACCGTAAATATAAAAGTGTAGTAAAATCCTGACTCCTTTTACATTTCCAAAGGTAAATAAATCATCCCATCCCTGTTGAAAGAAAACAGTCCTCATTAAGACTTATACAGTATATCAAATTTCAACGAATATCTTGTTTATTTATATCCAATAAGATCACAACTTCTTGACTTTACCCACTAAATGGTTTTGGATTTATTTTTTTTATTCCGTGACAGTGAAAACGATCTATTCTCAATTTTGTGACGAGTTAAAATATACTTCAACACCATCGGCTATTGTGAAATGCACATACACGCATGAATCATTTTGTAACATTCTATAGCAGCTGATATCTGAATCCATTCCTTTCTTTCTACCCAGAATAAATACACAACGAGGAGCCACAACAAAATTAGTAGCAAACAATGTTTATTTAAAATTTAATATAACTACAATGTAATCCTTAATTTATACAAGTTAACCCTTAACACAAGTATCAATAAAAAACCCGATATCCCTTTACACTTCCTTACAGTATACCCCATCCACGTACATTACACTATACTTGTCTTTCAGCAGCGGTATCCTTCTTTTTTCGACGTCGTAGAAACTCATCTATAGCTATGACACATTTGCCCCACTGCTGATCTTTTAGTCCAGGTGGAGTTGGATATAATTTAAAGGTATATTCCTTAACAGTAGCTAGCTTTGAAGGGTTAAGCCCTTGCTTACCCCGCGATCCCCTGCAGTTACGATTTACTAGTTCATCCTGCAAAAATATTTTTTGCACCAGTCTTATGGCAAAGTTCCCCACTGAGCAACTCCCTAACTTAATTTTCATAGCCTCCCATAGAAAAACGTCCTCCCCTGCCCTCCCGTTCGATTGTAAGTAATCCTCCCCGCTCTGAGACTGGTTGCCCTCATTGCAGGATGAATTGAAGGGTTCGAGTTCCCTTTCCAACGATAAATCTCGAATCCCACTACCCACAGAAAAATCAAACCCTGAACCCAAAGATAAATCCGGAGTAGACTCCACATATATTCCATCCTGTCCCCTATACGCTAGAGTGTTGTCCTGTTGACTAATCCCATCCTGTCCCCTACCCGCTGGAGTGCTCTCTTGTTGCCCGATCCCACTCTGTCCCCTACCCGCTGGAGTGCTCTCTTGTTCCCCGATCCCACTCTGTCCCCTACCCGCTGGAGTGCTCTCTTGTTGACCGATCCCACCCTGTCCCCTACTCGCTGGAGTGCTCTCTTGTTGACCGATCCCACCCTGTCCCCTACCCGCTGCAGTGCTCTCTTGTTGACCGATCCCACCCTGTCCCCTACCCGCAGAGAAACCTACCCCTGAAACCAATGATAAATCTGGAGTCCCACCCTGTCCCCTTACCGCTGAAAAACCTATCCCGGCTGAACCCTTAGTCCTCGCAATTTGTGCTACATCCTGCGAAATTTGTTGTATGTCACTTGAAACTTGTGTAAGGTCCCTCGAATTTTGTGCCACGTCCCCCATTAACTTTGAAATAAGCGAGAATAACGCTTTCTGATTGTCTAAAACCCTATTTAGTTTTTCTCCTAGAGTCTCCGAGTCTGTTAACTTCTCGAAGAGGTCGTCCAGGTAGCCAGGGGAACTCAGTGGAGACTTCTCGGTATCTTCACAAGCAAGCGGGTCCGGTACAGTGACTTCGTCTATGGTTGCCTCCGAGGTGCTTTGGGAGGGTTCGGGTTCTACTGATGGCCGGTTCAAGATGGCAGTTGTTGAATCGTGCAAAGGCTGTTTACCCGATACCCTTTTCAACACAGTAGCCTTTTTCTTCTGGTTTTCTTTGCCAGTTGACACCTAACATTCAACATGAAAAAAACAAACGTTTATTAGTCATTTTTTGCTACCTTCAATAAAATGTTCGGCGGCTCCTCCTAGACTGACTACTCAAGTGCGAAAAACTAAAAGTCATAACCATTCAATGAATTTTGGATAGGATAGATGATTTATCTAGAAAGAACCGTGCCAAGAATCAGGTCTCCGCTGTTTATTTCATTCGCGAGTTATTTGCGGAAGTGTGTCCCCCAAAATTATAGAGCTTTGTATGGAGACGCTATGTTTGCGCCCTTCAGACGAACACAAACTTGTAAAGTAACAGATACATCGGTTACTGAGTTTTGCTATTGCATGAAAAATTATTGCTCTAGAGATTCGACACATTGACACAAATGCTTCTTCTAGTGCCAGCACTTTTTAGTTAGCAAAAACTAAAGCGATAACTCTTCTTATGACCTGTGCGACAGCTTTCTCGGGCTGCCATTTTCATGTCACGCAACACGAAAGCTTGCAAATTCAAACGTTATCTATTACAATAAGAAGAACCCTGTCGAGCTAAAACATTGTGAAATGTCATGTTCCCATTAGGTCTTTTATCTGATGAA
Source organism: Platygyra sinensis (assembly GCA_019787425.1). Lineage (NCBI taxonomy): Eukaryota > Metazoa > Cnidaria > Anthozoa > Scleractinia > Merulinidae > Platygyra > Platygyra sinensis. Next base: position 11,681 of record JAHPZR010055781.1, on the reverse strand, counting down.
ACTAAAACCTCAGAACGAAGGGTACTATTTAATTTTGAATATTATAACGTCACAAGAAAACTAAGAATTACCCGCACAGTGAAAGCAATGCTAAAGGTAACTGTGCTCTTGCACTATAAGAATATGGCGATGTTAAGATACAAGAAAGAGTGAATCAAATGCATAGATACAAGACCAATGAAACAACTGAAAAAATAATAAGGAGATTGATGTCACCTTTGTTGCTCCAATTCAGTTGACTTGATCTTATAACAACTACAAGTACTAAAATCATCCGTACTAAGAAAAAAATCAGAAAATACCTTCCTATTTTAGGCATGGTATACCGTTTTGAAATTTGAAATTTTGAAATTAGTTTTCGCTTCATAGCGACCTTGTCATTCTGACTGTATTTGAATTGCGGTGGAGGAGCTTTTCTTAAGAAAGGTTGTTTAGTAGACGGTTATCAATTTGGAATATGAGGCATTTGTTTTATTTTATTTTTTATTGTTTGTTCTTTCTTTTGTTCAATCCCTGTAATGTGTACATGTACGCGTCTGGCAATAGAAGGTTTCATTATTCTCTTTATATATTGATGAAGTATGTCGCGCTTTTTCCCGATAACCTGAATAGAATATTTAACTCTTTAGTAGTTGTACATCGCAGAAGCCCAGTGAAGCGTTCTCTAATTAACATGTCTAACATATACAAGTTTTCTTCTGCAATCCTAAAATTATTTTAGTTTCTCTAGAATAAGCGCTAGTACGTTTAAATTGATATCGTTGAATGTGAGGGGCATAGGCAATTTTAAGAAAAGGAAAATGATACTTACTTGGTGTCGAAGACAGAAATCAGATTTTATTTTCTTACAAGAAACTCACTCCAAAAAAGATTCCGAAACGTGTTGGAAAAATGAAAGGGGAAGTGAGATTATTATGGCTCATGGCAGCTTCAATTCATGTGGAGTGGCAATTCTTGTCAAAAAGGGTGTTGATTGTACTATCCACTCCAAAATTCTTGATCCCTTGGGACGGTATGTCATACTAAAAGCGGAGATTAACGATAAAATGTATGTTTTGATTAATATTTATGCTCCCAACAAAGACACAAATATCATTAACTTTCTTAATAATCTACTTACGACTCTGCGAAAAAATAACTTTGATGAAGAAGAAAACATTATTATAGGTGGAGATTTCAACTGCCCTCTTAATCCAATCCTTGATAAGAAAGGAGGTCTGTTAAATCCAAGAAAATCTGTTGTAGCTACAATTGAAAATCTACAAGAAGAGTTCGATCTGGTTGATATATGGAGGGTCAAGAACCCTGAAAGAAAAAGTTTTACATGGAGCCAAAATTCTCCAATGATCTTTTGTCGTTTAGATTACTGGCTGATTTCAAATACCTTGCATGATCTAGTTAAAACAACAGATATAATTCCATCTATTAAGACTGATCATGCTGCAATTTCCTTGGAACTTGTAAATGATTCTAATGATATCAAAGGACCTGGCCTCTGGAAAATGAACTGTTCTTTATTAGATGACGAAGACTATGTTAACGATATCATAGAAAAGATACCAATTTGGTTAGCGGAAGGCCGTGAAGAATTGTCGGACAGTCGAAGCATCTGGGACTGGTTAAATCCTTACGACTAGCCTGGATAAAGAGAATTTTCGGCGAAAATGAAGGCACATGGAAAAATTACCTACATCACGTACTAAAAAGTTTCGGTGGCCCTCTATTATTATTTCATTGCAATTATAATATAAAGGATCTCAAAATCTCTTCTCAATTTTATACCGAGTTACTTCAATGGTGGGCCGATTTTCGAGACGAGTTTTCTGCAGAGAAACCGTGGCATAATATAATATGGAATAACAAAGACATTCGTATAGATAATAAACCAATATTCTATAAGACATTTTTCGAGTCTGGTATTACGCATGTAACTGACCTTCGATTTGATTTAAATATTACAGAGTCCTATAATATTATTACCAAAAAGATGAAAAAAGTGAACATTTTGGTATGGGCAGGCCTCAGACATGCAGTACCGTCCCACTTAATTTCAAAATCCGAAATAAATAATCGCACCTTTTTAACATTGCCACCCTCTCTGATTATTGAAAACAATGTTTTTGATATCCTAATGAAAAAATCAAAAGACTATTATAAAATGTTAATAAGCAAAAAAGCACAATTCTCTAATAATTCTTTAGTTCTGAAACGTGACTTTAACTTAAACGAAGATCAATTAAGAGAGGTGTTTCTTCTGCCGCATATTGTGTGTTCTGAGGCTTATGTTAAGGCCTTCAATATAAGGTCCTTAACTTTATTCTCTATACCAACACCAAATTATATAAGATAGGATACATTACAGACGATAAATGCTCTTTTTGCAAGTCTGAACCGGAAACCCTGCTGCACCTTCTTTTTAACTGTGTATACTCAAAACTTTTCTGGAAAGATTTTGAATTTTATTTTTACTCTTTATCAAAAGAATTTGTTCATCTTAGCTTGCAAGATGTATTAATCGGCATTATATCTTCCGAATGCCCCTTACTAAATTATTTCTTGTTGATAGCAAAACTATTTCTATGGGATTGCAGAAGATCTCAAATACTTCCAAGCTTAGCTGGGTTTAAAAGAAAGATCAAAATTAAATTTGAAACGGAAAAATATATCTGCACTAAGAACAATACTTTAGATAAATTTATTAAAAAATGGGGGACAGTTTGTCCTCTCTAAACAATAACTGTATTCTAACTATTTTTTTTGTATAGCTGCCTTTGTAACCTTCTATTGCCTTTGTAATTGTATTTTATCATAAATATATTGTACGTTTAAACCAGTATTTTAAGTTATGTAACGATATTGTAAGTAAGGATTCATTTGGCTTAATTAGTACATTGTGTTTGTAAGTATTGTTTAGTATTTGTAGTAGTCGTAGTATTGTAAGTAGTGTGAGTGCTCTAATAAATAAATGAATTAAAAAAAAAGACTGACACTTAGTTGAACAAGTTTTAGCAAACACACCGAATCGATTCAAACACAGTTTTTTGGCAACAAATAATGAAAATAGCTTTACTTCAGATGATTTGGAACTTCAAGGCACGAGGGCAAAACAAGATCGACAAACAATAGAAAAACATCACTTAACGAAGAACTGACCAAACACACTGGATCAAATAAAACAAACAGTCAAACAATGAAAATAACCATAAACTCAGATATTTGGAACTTTAATACATGTGTGTTGCAGCAAGAAAAACAATAGAAAAATATCAAACACAAGAATGAGACACTTGGTTGATTATCAAACTTGAAGTTCATAAAAGGTAGGTAAATTACTGTACTGCCGCAGCGCATCAACGAACACCTAAGCAAAAAACCTGAACTCACAAGGCCAATTTTTGCTATGAAAAATCAATCTAACAGCATCAAAATGTTTCGCCTTAAGCGAATGCACACAAGTGCTTCAGTCAAGCATCATAAAAACAATTTTGGAATCTTGACTATAACAACGTTTAACTAATTACAGTTAACCAAAAAGTGGCTTCGCCCAAACAAACGCAATGTTGGAGTTTATATAATTTGATGGTTTGATCTCTGGCAAACGCACAGTGAGAACGAACAATCAAGTTGTAGTAACAAACAACAGTATACGTTTAAACATACCCTCCGACGGATTTTAGCGGCAGGTTTTTTTTCCTTGTGCCTGAGTATTTTCTTCCTCCTGCTCGTTTTCTTCGCCGACAGGTAAAACGGGTAAGTTCTTCTTTGACCACATCCAGATCCTTGAAGCTCAACAGCTCCTCGTCATCTATAAGTAATTGGGTCATACAGATAAGTAAAACGATTGTTGCGAGTTAATTAGTTTACAACATTCTAATGTTAGAGTTTGTTCTATACGATGAAGTGAGGTAACAAATGCAAGAAAATTCAAGCTACACTTACCATTGAGAGCCAAAATTTCAGCTGGTACTTTTTTCCCTGCCCAGTTAACGGTGACCATTGTCCCTTTTGTCTATGTTAACGTCTTTTTCGACAATAACACGGAGTTGGCGCAGTGCTGGTTTTACGTTCCTTGGGGAAGTAAAACAAGGCTTTCATGGGCGGCTTAGCGGTTTCCTTGCATAACTGTCTGATAGACATGATTTGAGAGTTAGCAGCACACGGATAAAACTGATGTTTGCCATCTTTAACGATAAGAGAAGTGTTTATAAAGCATAATTGTAACTGAGTCCATATTTATATGTGCAACCGAAGATGGGGTGGAGCGGTCAACGAAGTAGAGCACTCAGCGGGTAGGGGACAGAGTGTGGATCGGGGAACAAGAGAGCACTCCAGCGGGTAGGGGACAGAGTGGGATCGGGCAACAGAGAGCACTCCAGCGGGTAGGGGACAGGATGGGATTAGTCAACAGGACAACACTCTAGCGTATAGGGGACAGGATGGAATATATGTGGAGTCTACTCCGGATTTATCTTTGGGTTCAGGTTTGATTTTTCTGTGGGTAGTGGGATTCGAGATTTATCGTTGGAAAGGGAACTCGAACCCTTCAATTCATCCTGCAATGAGGGCAACCAGTCTCAGAGCGGGGAGGATTACTTACAATCGAACGGGAGGGCAGGGGAGGACGTTTTTCTATGGGAGGCTATGAAAATTAAGTTAGGGAGTTGCTCAGTGGGGAACTTTGCCATAAGACTGGTGCAAAAAATATTTTTGCAGGATGAACTAGTAAATCGTAACTGCAGGGGATCGCGGGGTAAGCAAGGGCTTAACCCTTCAAAGCTAGCTACTGTTAAGGAATATACCTTTAAATTATATCCAACTCCACCTGGACTAAAAGATCAGCAGTGGGGCAAATGTGTCATAGCTATAGATGAGTTTCTACGACGTCGAAAAAGAAGGATACCGCTGCTGAAAGACAAGTATAGTGTAATGTACGTGGATGGGGTATACTGTAAGGAAGTGTAAAGGGATATCGGGTTTTTTATTGATACTTGTGTTAAGGGTTAACTTGTATAAATTAAGGATTACATTGTAGTTATATTAAATTTTAAATAAACATTGTTTGCTACTAATTTTGTTGTGGCTCCTCGTTGTGTATTTATTCTGGGTAGAAAAGAAAGGAATGGATTCAGATATCAGCTGCTATAGAATGTTACAAAATGATTCATGCGTGTATGTGCATTTCACAATAGCCGATGGTGTTGAAGTATATTTTAACTCGTCACAAAATTGAGAATAGATCGTTTTCACTGTCACGGAATAAAAAAAATAAATCCAAAACCATTTAGTGGGTAAAGTCAAGAAGTTGTGATCTTATTGGATATAAATAAACAAGATATTCGTTGAAATTTGATATACTGTATAAGTCTTAATGAGGACTGTTTTCTTTCAACAGGGATGGGATGATTTATTTACCTTTGGAAATGTAAAAGGAGTCAGGATTTTACTACACTTTTATATTTACGGTACGCATTTCGCCTCAAGTTTCTATCTATCACAAATTTAATAATCGAGAATCGAATCGGTAAGCGACTCCACTGCCATTTGTTTGTCTACAGTTTGGCAATTGGTTAGTATACGGTTCATAGTTATTTTCATCCGCTTCAGAGTAACTTTGTCGATCAGTTCTAAATTCAACGCTGGGTTGGCGAGTTTTACATGGCTTGAGAGTGTGCATTTATTATGTCCCGGAGTCCAGAGTCCGAGAGTGGCGATACAATGTAAAACAACTTGATCAGTGACACGTACCGCAGTGTGGCAAAGGAGCCACAGATATCTACTTGATAAGCAGACTTTGCAGAGTAATTTTCTTCAAATATACGGGAATCAAGCAAGTTCACAGTTTGATTGAGTCGCACACGAACGCAATCGGCGGAAATCATGAAAAAGCGTGGCCTTGACTGGAGTTGTTTGAACGTTATGCAAATATCATACAATCACTCGGGCAGCAGCTGTCAAACAGCCAAAAAGCCCGTTCCCTAACGCAGGCGATGTTTAAGTTACATGCACTGTTAAGTATTTTTTTAAATACGATATTTGGCTTGAAAATCCTTTGTATGTTATTTGACATTTGCTAATTCGTTCAACCGCAATAAAACATGGTGAATTTGCATACGGCAAGCAAGTTGAAATTTGAGCTCGCTGGAATCGGAAAGAGCTAGAAATGTCATTTCGCACTGGCAGACATTCTTATTTAGTTGACTCGTATGCTTGTTGTTTTTTCTACGCAATGAATGCTTTAATTATGATTGTGATTCAACTGACTTCAACTCCAGACTAACGATTCGGACGTTAATATGTTGCACGAATAAAGGAAGCCGTACAATGCTCGGTATTGATTTATTCTATTGTTACGAATTCGAGAGATAAATCGTTTTCTCGAAAAATTCTTCGAGCGTCTCGAAACTCGAGCCTCGAAACTCGATTCTCGAAAGCATCGAGTATCGAGGATCGAGTTTCGAGTCGAGACTGTCAACTTACATTTGAACGGTACTGTATATGTGATAAGAAAATAGCTTGTCCATGCTCCCGTGGGGAAGAAGGGGCACTCCCTATAATGGCCTATGTAGTGGCTGAAGAACTGTTTAGCATAAATATGAACATTGTTATCGTTATGTTTCCTTTTCGGTCAGCGGACTTGTTATTCACGTGCGGTCAGCGGACTTGTTATTCACGTGCGGTCAGCGGACTTGTTATTCACGTGCGGTCAGCGGACTTGTTATTCACGTGCGGTCAGCGGATTCGCACATGAGAACGTGAAGAAAACGTGGCTCGGAGATTTTACAGTGATTTGCGTTCTATATAGTGATTTAACTGTGTAATTTCCTCTTCTTTGTTGGAATATCATGGCCCAGTGATGTAAGTTTGCTTTCTATTGTATTTTGCTCGCATTTTGCTTGTATTTAGAGTATTTTTTTGTACGTTTATTCCAGTTCGAACCGCTATCTGACGCTATCAAAGTTGACGTTAAACTGGATCGCTAAATCTACGCTATTGTATTGATAGACTCTAGCTTGGAACAGTAAAGGAATGAAGCGAGTACGAACCACTGGGTAGTGAAGGTTTACTTTATTAATACCTCAGCGCCTAGGTACGCTACAGTTCGAAATCAATGCCTTTCTCATGTTTGGAATCATGTCAACGTTGGATTTGTGTTATGCCTTTGGAATTGCATTATTATTGATTGGAAACTGCCTTTTCATCGAAGTTTCCACCTTTAAACCAGATACCATTTGTTTCTACGAAGAGTAACGCTAAAATATACACATTGTTGCCGTCTGATTTATTGTTGTACACATGTCTGGAGAAGGAAATATGGATAATAGTGAACAACCCGTCGATTTGATTGCCAATCTCAAGGTACGTCGTGCGACTGCAAAGGCTGCTGTGACTAGAACCATTACTGCTATAAATAAACTGATGGCTATTGACTCAAATCATGTGTTAGTTAAAGAAAGAATGACTGAATTCAATCAATTGTTACAAGAGTTTATTACAGCCCATAATGAATATGTCCACCACTTAACTACTGATGATCAACGTTCTGAAGCTGATGAATATTGGAAGAAAGCTATAGCACCAGTTGATGAATTCAGTGATGTTGTTGGTGCTTGGATTGCAGAATTAGATGAGCTAGAGAAAGATGAACATCAGGATGAAAATAATGATGATGAGATTATTGATGAACACAACGATGATGAGAATGATTATGGACACCAAGATGAGCAAAAGGATGATGATGCTGATCATGATAAGAAAGAGGAGTATAAAGAAACCAATGAAATGAGCACTGAAATTAGTCATGGCAAACAAGATGAGTCATCATTGCACCAATCTCTTATTGAACAAACATTACACCACAATAATGCTGCCCTTGAGGCTAAAGTACAAGCTGTTAAGCGACAGCAAGCCCTAGAGATGGAGGCTTTCGAGCTAGAGAGCCAAGAGCTTGAAGAGCGAATGAACCTAGAACGTCAAAGGATCAAGTTACAAATAGAGTTAGAGAAGCGACGCAGGATTATGCAAGAAGAAATGAACCGAATGAAAGATGAGCTAGCCCAATTAAAGATGAATGCTGAAGCCAAGGAGGATACACCTATTGATGCGGCGACGAAAGTCACCAAGGTAGATCAACGCTTCACCCACTCCACACCTAATGTACCTACACCTAATGTATCTAAACCGAAGCAAGACCTACAGCCACCCCCTCCGAAGTCCATTCGTCAGTCATTTGGAGCAGCTCAATACACCCCATTGTCTAAACCCGGTGATGCTGGGACTCAACAACACCTATGGATCCCCTCAGCCATTTATGGAGAGGACAACATCTCTCAGCATGCACCACCTACTACCCTTGCACCTCCTACTACCCTTGCCGATGTGCTTCAACAGATGATGAATGATACCAGGATGCACCAACAGTCACTCGTAGATAGCCTCCACAGACCAAAAGTTGAATTGATGACCTTCGATGGAGACCCGTTGAAGTATTGGCCCTTTGTCAGAGCGTTCAATAACGCAGTTGATAGCAAGTCGGATGATGACGGCTCTAAGTTAAATAGCCTTATGCAGTACTGCACTGGAAAGGCCAGAAGTCTGCTCGAATGTTGCCTCGTTAAAGAACCTACTGAAGGATATCGGCTTGCATGGAAGCTTCTCAAGGAGCGCTTTGGTAACAATGATGTTATTTCCCAGGCTTGGATAGCCAAGATACTTGATCGACCGAAGATCAAGGACACTCAAGGTTTGCAATCGTTTGCCGATGAGCTGCGAACCTGTCGAGAGACTCTCGTTACGATGGGATACCTGAAAGAGCTCGAGACTCGCAGAAGTTTGTGCCAGATTGTTGAAAAGCTACCAACCTACCTACACTCACGCTGGTTGAAGGTGAATCATACAATAAAGTACCAAGAGAATCGTGCACCTACTCTTGCTGATGTCATACGTCTAGTTACTGAAGCAGCACAACAGGCCTCGGATCCAGTCTTCGGAAAGGCTCTTTCCCCTAAGGATGCCTCCTCTAGGGGTGATGTCAAGAAGTCTCAGATTTCTACACAGAGAAATAGAGGAAGCCATGCTATTCAAGTTGAGTCCTCCCATACAAGTAATCTGTCTCCTCCAGTAATGGAGTCCTTACCTGTGGCTAGCAAAACTTCTTACAGTACACCAAAGGAACCATGTGTGAAATGTGGAGGACTTCACTACCTCACTCAATGCAGGGACTTCAAGGCTCTTCGTGTGAAAGATCGTCTATCCTTTATCCAATCCAAGAAACTCTGTGTCAACTGTTTTAAGCCTGGTCACCTGGGCAGGGACTGTAGTAGACCCTTTGTTTGCAATGTTGATGGCTGTGGTCAAAAGCACAGCAAATTTCTGCATCTGCCATCTAAGCCAATCCAGGAAGTCACAAACCGAAAGGATGTAGCTGTGCCACCGCCTTCGAATAAACCCAATGCTTCAGTTGGAAGTAATTTTGTGGCAGGAAGTAAAGAAAAGGTCGCCCTTCCCATCGTCGCTGTACGTGTCAAAGGTGAGGGACTTAATAACTACATGGAAACCTATGCTCTGATAGATCCTGGTGGAACGAGTGGATACTGTTCAGAAGAACTTGCCCAACACTTAGGTGTTTCAAGAAAGAACTTTGCTTGTAATTTGTCTACAATTCACGAAAGCAACACTCCAGTGAAGGCGGATTTCGTGAATTTGCAAGTTTCAAATATAAATGGTGGACCACAGTACGACATGACAGGAGTGATGGTCCGTCCTTCCTTAAACATCGGACTTGACAACTTACCTACATCAACAGACCTCAAGCAATGGCCTCACCTTGAAGATATACATCTGCATAGGCTAGATGTTGATAAAGTGCATTTGATCATTGGACAAGATACCCCGGACCTTATGTTCCCAGAGGAGACCCGAAGAGGAAGGTCAGGCGAACCGTATGCCTGTCTCACTGCACTAGGATGGGTCATGAATGGCCCTCTGGGTCAAGGAAGACCAAACACTTACGCCTCATCGAACTTTGCGAAGGCAAAAGTAGGACCAGACATTGAAAATCAACTGGAAAAGTTCTGGAAGCTCGAAGGTGATGATTGCAGCGACCGGCTGGGCCTGTCTAGTAGTGACCGAAAGGCATTGCTCGTGTGGAATGACTCGGTTAAGCTGCTTAATCAACACTATACTATGGATATCCCCTTCAAAGAAAGACCACCTGATTTGCCAGACAACTATCCGATGGCTGAGCGTCGACTACACCTTCTTGGCCGAAGACTGCAAAGAGATCCAGGGCTGTCTGAAAAGTACACTGCAAACGTACATGAACTCCTTGAAAAGGGGTACGCTGAGCCAGTCACAGATGATCTCAAGGGCAGAGAAGGCTACACGTGGTATCTTCCTCACCATCCTGTGCTACACCCAAGAAAACCAGACAAGTGCAGACTTGTATATGATTGTTCTGCCAAGTATCGGGGAGTCTCGTTGAACGACAAAGTCCATCAAGGTCCTGACCTGACAAATGGCCTCGTCGGCGTCTTGCTGCGCTTTAGGCAGGAGCCTATTGCACTGATGGCAGACATTGCAGGGTATGTTTAATCAGGTGCATGTGAGTGACGATGATCGTGACACGCGCTTCGCTTCCTGTGGGTGGAAAGATGAGTGACGATGATCGTGACGCGCTTCTAGCTTCCTGTGGTGGAAGATGAGTGACGAATGATCGTGACGCGCTTCGCTTCCTGTGGTGGAAAGATGACTGACCCAACGAAAACTCCATTGATGTACCGGATGACGACCCACCTCTTTGGAGGAGTGTGGTCGCCCAGTTGTGCCAACTTTGCCTTAAAGAAGTGTGCTCAAGACAATGCGGCAAACTTTCATCCAAGAACAATTTCCACTATTGATAAAAACTTTTATGTGGATGACTGCCTAAAGTCTGTCGCTTCCACTGAAGAGGCAGTGAATCTTGTGAAGGAGTTGCGAGAACTGCTTTCAAGAGGCGTTTCAACCTTACCAAATGGATCAGCAACTCAAGGGAAGTTCTTCGAACGGTGCCAGATGTTGAGTGGTCTAAAGAAGTGAAGACGCTTGATTTGGACCAAGGAATGTTGCCCGCTGAGAGAACCCTCGGCATCTTGTGGCAGGTGGAGTCAGATACCTATGGTTTTGATGTGCATCCAGAAGAAAGGCCACTTACTCGACGTGGACTGTTGAGCACAGTCAGTTCAGTGTATGACCCATTCGGGTTTGTGAGCCCATTCATACTCAAGGCCAAAATTCTGTTCCAAGAACTTTGTCGAGCTAAATCCAGCTGGGATGATGCAATGCCAGCTGAGTTAGTGGAGCAGTGGCGCCGATGGCTGCAGGATTTACCACTGATCCAGAACTTTGCAATTCCTCGTTGTCTAAAGCCCAAGGATGTGGAGACGGTGTCTGCTGAACTACATCATTTTGCAGATGCATCGGAACGAGCTTATGGAGCTGTATCTTACCTCAGAATGGTTGATAACGATGGAAACAGCCATTGTTCGTTTCTCATGTCCAAGTCTAGATTGGCCCCCATTAAGCCTACCACCATACCCAGATTGGAATTGGCAGCGGCCGTTGAAGCAGTGAAACTCGACAAGCTTCTGCAAAGGGAGCTTGAAATACCCCTTCAAGAATCAGTCTATTGGTCGGACAGTATGATT
>JAHPZR010055780.1:15000-16780 GCA_019787425.1 Platygyra sinensis | reverse complement strand
CAAGATGGTTATGTGCGAAGAGTAACAGTGCAAACCAAAGGATCGATCTTAGAACGACCAATCGACAAGATTGTTTTCCTTGAATCCGCTAATTAGATGTTGGATCATCTCTAGTCATAGTAGTGGAATTATTTGGAACTCAGTATGCAAGTTGAAAAGCGAGCGGGCTATGGCACTGGAGTTCCCGTGGATTTCCGCGATCAAGAATCTCTTACCGAACTCAGAAGGGAATCTCCTTCTTTGAACGCTACTTAAGAACTAAACTTATTCTATCACGCAAGTTGCGAAAGTCTCAGTATTGTCTGGTAAATGCTAATAGTATGTCGCATTTAGGGGCCGGAATGTAACTTTCGCGCTATTCTGCCCTAAGAGGCCCACTGGGACATTTGATATTTTCGCGCGCGTTAGGCTATTATGCTAATAAGACTAGTAGTTTTAAATTCGTTCGCAACGGTCGAACAAACGTTTTCTTTCTATCCTCGAGTTATTAGAGCTAGTTGTCGTTATTATTGTAAGTTCACTCGCTATCATAGTCGTCCAGAGGCCTATCAGTCATTGCGGGAAAAAGCTGTAAGTCTGTGTTTTCGTAGCTACTTCTTTCTGTCTTTAAACGTTGTAAATAATTGTTTATTTTGTTCTATTTTCAGTCAAACTCGTTGTTGTGAATAAACTTTACGTTTACGTGTTTTAAACGATGTTTGAAGACCGCTACGAATTGGCCTCGTGTTACGACGATAACATATATATATTATATTCCATTTACTATGGAATGTAGCTTATTTTTATTATCAGTAATTCTCTCATTTTATCTCATTTATTATTTTGGCTAAAGAAAGTGTATTTTACCATTTGATTGAACGACTCGTGTCAAATAATATCATTTTTTCGCCGAGGATCTTCGGAACGCTTAAGGGTCTCTTCATATGAGCTCGGTAGCCGGGTTTGGCTTGGTTACCGGGAAAAATTCTGTGGTGTGTTCATATGGGAAATTTCAGCCCGGTCGACCGGGTGAATTCAAGAAACACAACCAAAATGGTGGAACATAAACTTGCATTGTTCGCGACTGTGATAGCTTTGTGCATTCATGTAACTTCACTAGTAAAGCTAATTCGCATACTTCAATCAGCGCGCGTATTTTCTTAGGACTGTTTTCTAATTAACAATTAGAATACCGGGAACGGGGAACGGGAGTCTGGGAACGAGTGTACAGCGGTAACCCGCTTGATAAATTCAAAATGACGGACAAAAGAATAGAAAGGGCCCCAAGCGAAACAGTTTGAGTAAGCGCGAGTTTCTACCAGCTGTGCCCGCAGATGAACAGTCCGTTCTTGTAAGAGCAGAGACCGATTGGCACTGGGATAAACAAAGCATGTAATGGCGCCTAAGTAGAAAATCGAAACGGATGTCAAGCGCGAGTGCTAAGCAAAAGTTTTAAACATAGCAGGACCTCGATTCCATTGACCAGTTTTGCTGCAGAAAAATGCTCACCTGCCATTGAGACTTGGCAAGTAGCTGGCCTAGATATTACACTAGCAGCGCTAGCTCCTAGAAAGTTTTCGTTTGATTCTCATCATGAGTGCAGAAATATTAATCGGTCGAGAAACGACAGTCCAACACCGCCTGTGTGCAGTCTGCACTCTGCATTTTGTACACACCGATTGGAGTAGCGTTTGATAATAGGATATTCTTTTGGTCGTTTGCGGGGTAACAAGGATCAGTATGTTGCGGATCATTTTTGTGTGAAACTTACGTTCGGTAGTTGAACTTTACGAAAATTTAA
>JAHPZR010055780.1:0-2500 GCA_019787425.1 Platygyra sinensis | reverse complement strand
GGGGACTTAGAATATTTTTCTCTTCTACCGGCGGAAGGGGGTCTCACGGGTTGTCGATCCGTACAGTCCGTACAGATGGAATAGGCTCCTTTCAATCCGTACACGATCTGAAAACTGCATCTGATTAAGGGGACTTAGAATATTTTCCCCTTCTATCGGCGGAAGGGGGTTTCACGGGTTGTCGATCCGTACAGTCCGTACAGATGGAATAGGCTCCTTTCAATCCGTACACGATCTGAAAACTGCATCTGATTAAGGGGACTTAGAATATTTTTCTCTTCTACCGGCGGAAGGGGGTCTCACGGGTTGTCGATCTGTACGATACGTACAGATGGAATAGGCGCTTTTCAATCCGTAAACGATCTGAAAATTGCATCTGATTACATGGGGAACTACTATAGAGGAAATATTTGTTCGGATTAAGTTATGTCAATTAAACAATGAAAAAAAATTAACGGAAAAGTACGATATTGCAAATAACGCAATATAAGAAGGTGAACACTACAACAGATTCATTTTCGCTACACAACATCGTCATGTCTTTAAGACTTAGTCGTGATAGACCACACTTTTATCCAACCCAGAGGTAGTAGAGGAATGAAAGTGCCAAACATGAACGCCGGCGATTTATAAAGACGAAGTAACAATAACTTTTTTATGCTTTATTAAATATGCTAAAGCCGCCCCATTACAAACGTGTGATGAAATCGGTGCTTTTAAAATAAAGAAGGCCGAAAACCGAGAAAACTGCATAATATTGAAATGGATGAATATAAAAGGTGACCGACAAAATGATTTCACTGTCCACCGAGTCACTTTGAGAAGAACGTTTCAATATTAAAGTATTGAGTGATGTCTGCACTACGTGAATACCGCGAGACGATCAGATACCCATCCAAAAAAGAAGTATCACAGGAAAGAGCAGAACTCTTTAAAATCCTGAATGGAGATGCATTCTTCCCCCTTAAAACCTGGCCAGATGAGATGAAAATGGTTTTCTGGGAGAAACCAATCGGCGATAAAGAAACGTTCAAGCTAGTACTATTCTTGCTGGGAAATGGCTGTTCACCGTACTTGATTACCAAGTGGATCTTTCTATCACAATCTTGGGCGCCACACAAGGCAGAGAAGAGGGCAAGACAACTGGACTTTAATGTGTTAAACAATGCTGACCAGAAGAGAAGTACGTGGTTTTACCACGACTTGGACTACAATTAACTCTTATATCTCAACGGTCTCCCTAAACAATGAAGTGAACAAGCTACAAACAGCGTGAAGAAAAACATGAAAGAGCTAAAAAAAAAAGTAAAAAAGTTCAAAAACCCCTCTCTACAGAAGAACAAAAAAAGGCTCCTTTAGGAGCCACCAAATCTACAAAAGTCAACTGGGACCAATGCATTATTTTGTTTGCTTTAGCTTAAAAAACTACGCGTTCCTGATTAAGCCATATTGCAACACGAATACTCCTTAGAAACGAAGAACAATTATTACAGTGACCAAAGGCTTAGCGCAACACTGAGACAAATGGAACGATACAAGAATTTCCAGTTCAATAGAGACTGGATCGTTTCGCCTGATGTCCTATTTGCCCGGAGTAATTTTCCCCGAATGAATCCGCTTCACCCGAATTATGAAGTAGTTTCGCTCGAGGACAAAAGTGTTTGAATTTTGTAATTTGTAAAGAGATGCCAACAAACTTCAGCATTCCCAGTTCGGCCGATAAAACTCTTGGTACGGGCGATATGGCTCCAGGCGACCAGAGCATCGACCAAAACGACCGTAATCATTCTGTAAAATAAGCGAACAAATTCTACATTATTACAGCCACCTTGATTTAGAATGAAATAAAGCAAGGAGAATAAAATCCTTAGAAAAGTTAATGGCTAATCAAAAAGTGGCAACCGTCATTTGCGTTGAAGTCCCAACAGTTAAATTCGCAGAAACAAAATACATATTGAATATAGCGTGTGTTGGGCTCGCAAAATTTAAGAAAGAAGATAAACAACTTATTTAAAGTGTGTGTTTGGGCTCGCGCGCTTTAAGAACAAAGAATATGGATTGTATTTACCAAAACTTGTTTGTTGTAGCAGTCAGCTGATTCGTCGATTCGTAATTTCTTTCGCTCTAAAAGGGTCATACTATTCGCTCACGCTTAAGGAACGAGGTACACATGTATATCTGCCTCGTTTGTTAATATGGCAGTATTCTTCGATTACACGGGTCATGTTGTCGCACACGTTTAAGAACGAGGTATACATGTATATCTGGCTTGTTTTTTGTGGCAGTATTCGTCGATTCATAATTTCTTTCGCTCTAAACGGGTCATACTATTCGCTCACGCTTAAAGAACGAGGTATACATGTATATCTGCCTCGTTTGTTGTTGCAGTATCCGTCGATTGATAATTTGTTTCGCTCTAAACGAGTCATATTGTTGCTCACGTTTTAAGAACGAGGTATACATGTATATCTGGCTTGTTTGACATGTATATCTGCCTCGT
>JAHPZR010055779.1:0-18235 GCA_019787425.1 Platygyra sinensis | reverse complement strand
ATCAGGGCTTCAATAGGATTCGAACCCGTAACCTCCGCGATACCGGTGCGATGCTCTACCAACTGAGCTATGAAGCCACACATTGGAAGCGAGATCAATTTATTGAGTTCATATTTTCTCGTGCAGTGAAGTGATGTGATATATATATGAAATAATTCATATTTCTACTGCGGTTGTAGATGGAGTGAAGAGTGATCATCGCAGTAAATTTTCCAATTTAAGCAATTGGAAATAAGAAGCCGGAAAAAATCAGGGCTTCAACGGGATTCGAACCCGTGACCTTCGCGATACCGGTGCGACGCTTTACCAACTGAGCTATGAAGCCACACATTGGGAGCGAGGTCAATTTATTGAGTTCATATTTTCCCGTGCAGTGATGTGATGTGAAATATATATGAAATAATTCATATTTCTACTGCGGTTGTAGATGAAGTGAAGAGTGATCATCGCAGTAAATTTTCCAATTTAAGCAATTGGAAAGAAGAAGAAGCCTGAAAAAATCAGGGCTTCAACAGGATTCGAACCCGTGAACTCCGCGATACCGGCGCGATGCTCTACCAACTGAGCTTACACTTTGTTATTGTAAAAAACAAATTGATGTCAGTTTTTAATGCGTCTGTCCTGTTATTGACAATGAATTTCGTCATAGCATTGTCAAAGTAGTCTGCGGATCCACAGCTACTTTGACAATGCTATGACGAAATTCATGATCAATAACAGGACAGACGCATTAAAAACTGACGTCAATTTGTTAAACTTAAAATTCGTGATTCAGTCCGCGTGAATTCTCTAAAGCGTGAAGTTAAATTACTAAGACCATAAATAATTGGAATCGTTATATCAAGGAAATTTCCGTTAGAATTCTAAAACAACATCAACAAAAGAAACAATAGATTATTCGCTCTCGATTTCTATTTAACAATTAGATTATGAGCTCGAGATTTCTATGAGGTGATAGTTGATGAGGCCGAAGGCCGAATCAACTATCACCTCATAGAAATCGAGAGAGAATAATCTAATTGTTTTAGTAGAATTCTTACCAAAGGTAAGTTCAAGTAACGGTTTCCAGTTATTTCTCGACGTGTTATTAAACTTTGCGCCTTAGAAAGATCGCTCGGATTGAATTGTCATTCGAAATTGAAGTTGTGTACGCGCGCGTATCATTTTTTCTGTAATTTCAATTTTTTTTTAAGTCAATAAACAGTAAATGTCCTTCGATTAGTCTTTTCAGCAATTTCAATTATCCATTTCCATCAAAAGTTTCCGCTAAAACTTAAGCAAAACGAAAAACAGTCGTCATTTTGTAAACGTGCTCCAGCCACTGCACACTAATGGCTGATAGTGTGCAATCGCTCAGCCAATCAGATTACAGCATTTGCATTAGTATACTAGTAGAATTCTACTAAGAAGCGATAGTTGATGAAGCCGAAATTCGGCCTTCGGCCTCATCAAATGTCATAGACTGTTTAACTCACCGCTAGTAATGATCTGAAAGAGCCACATAATAGACATTTCACAGAACACGTCAATATGGCATGTGGAGCAGAATGTTGGTCACGTGTACTCGGTGTTCTTTTCTTAGACATTTATAGCGTCTGCGCACTGAGCCCACATCTACCCTTGCAAACACCTGTGAAACTCTAGAAGTTGTTTATCAAACCCATTTGTACTCTGTACCTAACTTGTCGTATTCTAATTTGCTCTGAAGGGAATAAGATGAAGGGTCCGTTAACATTCATGACAAAAGTTTACAGGTGATCACTCATTAGCAAACATCAGTACATTTGCACATCGTTGAATTTTACACTTGCCCGAGACGTAAAGAGCAAAACCAGGCAACAAATCAACGATATACTAATTACTAGATTTTTCAGGAAACATGTAGTAAACAAAGCTCTAATTTACACATGAAACGTGATGAAAGTGGAAACAAGGAATATTGAAATATCTTGTTTACTATGACGACTTGATGAATATTGTGATAAGCTTCAACAGCTTGATGTGCTAAGAAGGGGCGTGCATGTTCCTTCATCTCCAATTTGAAACGGCGTTTAATTGAAAGATTTCCCGGGAACATTTTCCAGCGAATACTACTTCATGGGGTTATGATCAAGTCCAAAACATGCCGTTCAGGAACATTTTTTCGAATCATCGTTATTTTAAACCTGTGTCAGACAATCCAGGAGTCAACAGGAATTATTTGACTTTAGAAAAGCACAGTAAGCATTGAAAACATACGAGTTACTGGGAAAAGATCACGGCTTTCGCGAATTGCTACTTTACAATCCTACGAATGCGGAATATGAAAACTTAAGGACATGGTACATTTCAAATTGTGTGATCAGCGCTTTCCTAACCATT
This sequence comes from Platygyra sinensis, assembly GCA_019787425.1. Taxonomy (NCBI): domain Eukaryota; kingdom Metazoa; phylum Cnidaria; class Anthozoa; order Scleractinia; family Merulinidae; genus Platygyra; species Platygyra sinensis. The sequence continues at coordinate 15,874 of JAHPZR010055779.1, read as the reverse complement.
ACCGCTATCGTATTTAACGGCATCAAAATTCAAGCGCTACGAAGAACGTCGTCATTGCCACAACCTCTTAAAACAATGCTTCTGAGCCTTGCTGTTTCCGATCTTGGTGTTTGTTTACTTGGCGAGCCTTTATTTTCTACCTTGGGATACTTGTTAAATGGCTGCAACGAAACAACTCGACTGGTGCGTTTTACACTGCGTTTCGCTTTACCTTGTATCTATTTTCTTCAGCTTCATTTTTGGGAGTCATGGCTCTAAGCGGAGACAGATTTTTGGCTGTACACCTCCATCTGAGATACCAGGAACTTGTGACACACAAGCGGGTTGTTGCTGTGATAATCACGATATGGATGTTCAATGCATTTTTTTCACTACTTTACTTGTGACTTTCCACGAATATTTCTCACACAGTGTTCGTCATTAGTGGAGTAGCTTGCCTCATAGTCTCAGCGATGCTTTATTTAAAGATTTATTTTGCCGCACGGCGCCGTAGAATTCAAATTCGAGCCCTACAGGTACAACAAGTACCACAGAATGGTCAAATAGTAAATGCTGCGAGGCTAAGAAAATCTGCAGTTGGTATATTTTACGTTTATCTAGTATTTTTGCTTTGTTATCTCCCGCAGATATGTAATTTTGCTGTCGTTGCAATCTGCGACCTAACTGCCAGCGTAAAAGTTTTTTCCATGTCTTCAATCACCTTGTTATTTCTTAATTCGTCGTTAAACCCTGTTGTTTACTGCTGGAAGATGAGACACATTCGAAGCGCTGTCTTTGACATGTTGCGAAATGTCCTTCCAAATCGCAGCTGAGTAAAGGCGTAACATGCGATTGTAAGTCTGTTGTTCTGTTTGATTGGGGAATAATTTTTTTCGAAACTGGCTTAAAAGAGGGATGAACACAAAACTGTTATTAAACTCGGAAGTGCATTTTTGCATGCATTATTTACAACTGCATTAATTCCCTGCATGCGGATCTCATTGAGGGAACTGGCCATTGTGTGTTTAACGCTTTCCTAGCCATCGCAGGAATCATCTTGAGCGGCATCACAGTCCAGGCGCTGAGAAAAGCTTCCTCGTTACCATAGGCTCTGAAAGCATTGCTTCTGAGTCTTCCTGTCTCTGATCTTGGTGTTGGCTTACTTGTTGAACCTTTCTACTTTGGGCTGCTCGTCACGTAGTTACAGCGAGGCGATTGAACTGATGCTACATGCACCACGCTTTACTTGATTACGGGCCCGCTTTCTAATTCGCACATGCAGCGAGCTATATTAAGGACGGTGCCTACTAAATACAAAGGTTTTTGCGCCAAGTTAGGACCACGTGGAAAAAGTAAGTATTTGCAAGGGCTGTTGGAATCCACAAAGAAAAATAGGGGTAGCCGCGTATTTTTTCGAGATAATTAGCCTTGAATCTCAACAAAAATGCTTACATCAGCATTTTTCTGAATAAAAGCGGGGAGCGATATTTTTCACAGATTTCCTTAGAATTCTCCTTTACAAACAGAAAGGCAAACACATTTAAAAAGATCTTTAAACTACATGGCAAATAGTAACATTAACATCATTTTTGTTACGTTTTTAATAACAAAATCGGTCCAAAATCGCTTTTAGCGTCTCTGACAGCCTTCCTCTGGTTCAGCTAAAATACAGTCTAAATACCTTTTGCTCACGACCAGAAACTAGTCACAAGTTGAAAAGGCTTGCCGCTTCCATTTCGCAACCGCAAAAATGTAGGGGTAACCACGCGTTTTTTAAAGTTATTAATCTTTTTTGAAAACTTTTACGCTGCCCGTGACATTATTTCCTGTCACCTCCCCAGTAAGAAAGACATTTGCGTTTCTGCGCGCGCAGTACGCCATCTGCAAGTACATGTTTGCAGTTTGATTTCAATGTAATTTTCGAAAGATAACAGCTAGGTTTTCAGCTGGAAGACGTTAACAGTAAGTGGTTAGCGATATGCTGCTATTCTGATCTTCCTGGTTTAAGTACAGGTTTATTAAAATTGATTTCATCACCGTAGGAAAATTTTGCTTTAATTTTAGTCGTGTGCTTTGTGGCGTAGTTGATTGCGTCAACGTCAACCCCAACGCGCGCGCGCTTAAACCATGGCTTGCGTGATGAGCAGAACGTGTGCGCACTAACAAAAGTAGGCACCGTCCTTAAGCGACTACCGATTCAAGTGGTTGTTGTTTTCTGTTGTAAATTACTCAATATGCTCACCAAATGACTTGTTTACTGGCGATGTTATCTATTTATGGATATTTTCGATGTAGCATGGGTTGTTATGTCTCACTTTCCACTGTGGTCAGGAGATCGCTTGGCGTACTCGTGAACGTAAAAGTTGTCGGACAAAGCGCGTTGTTTGCTCTTATACTTAAACCTTAGCGGTACGCCATTTTGGTCAGTTTGGGAACTGCTCTCGTGTAAATTATTTCTATGCTCTGATTCTGTGCAATGAAGACACGAAGTTGTTCAGTTTAATAACTCAAGTCCTAAGAACAGAAACATCTATGTCAAAATAGTCCTGGACTCGATATGGTAATTGTAAACTCTAAAGAATAGGAGACGTAAAGTACAGTAGAAATGGGTCTGTCTCATTTGATAGAAATTAAGTTAATTCTAATTATTTACCTGTTAAGCATATACGACAATCCGTTTTTTGCTACAACTCATTACAGTCGTAACGATCAAAAGAGCTCAAATGTTCCACCTAAATAAGCTTAAAGAGAATTGTAAATTAATACACAATGAAAGAAGTTAAAAACTTCGTAAGCTGCGTGGCACTTGTTATTACAATAAAAAATGAAGGTTAAAAATGTTTCTAGAAGTGCCAAAATTAGAGTAAATGTCCAAACGTTTCGGGACTGTGCCCTTCATCAGTGGAAACAATACAAAACATGGATTATTTCTGCATATCTAGCTTCTTGAGTGCTTAGCAAACCTCCCAAGTGCATCCATAACTCAATAATACACGTTATGGCGTTTACCATTTGTTTTATAACATAACGTTGAGACATTGGAACAACAGAAGTCTTTTAGAGCCCATACCACGCTGCTCGCGTCAATGTGTCACGCAATGCCTTTTTCAGCTCGCGCTCTGAATAGAAACATTTTCTTTGACGTTGATATTGTGGTAAAAAACAAATCGAAATGTGGTTTATCGTGGTCTGTACTCTTACCCACAACGAGTACGTGCCATTACTCGTTTACCAAACATTTTTTTGTATTGTTTCTGCATATTAAGCGAATTTGTAAAAGTTTTTGAAAGGAAAGTCTGACGCGTACAAGCAGCTCATTTGCATAATGCAGCGCGTGCACTTGTAACTCCGAGTCGGTGTTTTCAGTTGTTAAGACAAATATTTATTTCGCTATCTTTGATATTGTGGTAAAAAACAAATCGAATGTGTTTTAGCGTGGTCTGTACTCTTATCGACAACGATACGCGTCATCACAGTGGTCAAAATGTTGTGGACTCACGAGGTGCAGCAGAGTGAGTCCGCAACAAATTGAGCTTCATCACAAGCGCGCGCTTTGGTTTAGTTATTGAGTACGTCAGCAGCATACACCCATGGGCAAATAGTAGATGCTGAATTAGCCAATCAGAGCGCGCGCTTTGCTTTAGTTATGTTATAATTCCACTGATGAAGGGGACAGTCCCGAAACGTTTGGACATTTACTCTCATTTTGGCACTTCTAGAAACATTTTTAACCTTCATTTTTTATTGTAAATTAATGATTGTTTGTTTTCTTTACGTTGGGTCACGCAACATACAAGCTCCTTAAAATCTTTTTGACCAGTCTTGTGATATATATAACACAAAATATGACCTTTTCAAATAATTATCACGAAAAAAGCCTTTTTGATTTTGTATTAGCGGAGCCCCAGCGTGCCTGGCGCTTTAGCGGAGAACCATGGGTAACGATTTTGATAAATAATTACCCGGAGAAAACGTTTCTGCCTGGAAGACTAACACTACAATGACTTGGCAAATTATGGTAAGTGACTCTTTTGGGAAGTTTCGTCTCTTTTTTCTATGAAATTGTGAAGTTGTTTCGGTGAGATATCTTCCTAATTTCAAACCATGCTGTGAGACATTTTATAGATTTCATTGTTTTAATTTCGCTAACCTCTAAACAATAACCCTTGAGTTGCTTTGTCGAAGTTTTTGGAAGTTGCCTATTGTAAACAAGCAGCTTTCGGTCGCTGTTCGACGATACAAAAGTCTTGTCTAAAAGCTATAAAACTATATTTGTTACTACTGCCAGGCGGGTTTTGAAGTTTTCTTTGTCTTAGTAGGGTCAACCGCTTCGTCGACTGCTAAAATTGCTTCTTTTGCTATGACTGAAAACCAAGAAGGGTCAGGAAACCATTTTATGCTTTAAAAGTGAAAGTGATTCGATATCCCTGACGCGTACATATTCTGTTTATAAAGCATGGAGATTTCCGCGTTTAGTTTGTTCAATTTATTTGGTTTGGTGAAATGCTTATTCCTGAATTTCTGTAATAACTTTAAAGCCGTAGGCAATATAGTATTCAAATTATGCTTTGAATACTTGTTACTTGTTTGGTGAAAGGTTTATTGGTAAAGTTCTTTAAAGTGCACCTAACCCCAATTTTTTTTTCTCGCTTAAACGAATCTACTTTTTATTGAAATACTTCTGCGAAAAAAATTTTTTGATTTGGATAAATCCTCGATTTTCTGTGCCCCGACGAAAGCTCGAAAATAGCTCCAAAACACCGCCATTTTGTTGCACGACCGAGTCTGAGGAGAATGGGTCCAGCAGCTGTTGTGACGTCTACCCAGGAAGATCGAATATCTCCAGTCCTCTCATTTCCTTGAGGATGATGCAAAACATATTCGAAAAGTGCGCAGAAACGCCTTCCAGAGGCGCTATCGGCTGTTGCACCAATATCCTAGATTTAAAGAAAGATATATTATACAATTTAATAGCGATGATCGGTCAATAGTACAATAAAAACGTAAACGATGGTTGATTTTATCGAATTATCGAACAAGCGAACTAACTGTGAGAACGAGTAAAGGGGGTAAGTTTCTAAAGAAACTATGGTGCTGCGTCGGTGGGAGTATTACAGGATAATTTGGTTTTATCAACTGAGTTGATAATGTGTGAATCTCTTTACGGTGGCCAATTCACATTATCAACTCAGTTGATAAAACCAAATTATAACTTTTTAACTTTTAAATTTTTAACTTCTATCTTTTGTGAATTTTTAGACTTTTAATGTATGTTTTAGACTTTTATTTTCTAGAGGACCCTCCTGAAAACCACCACGAGTGGATTGGAGGCCTCCTCGTCAAATATTAGTTTATTATCTTTATTATTATTATTATTATTATTATTATTATTATTATTAGTATTAGTATTAGTATTAGTATTAGTATTAGTATTAGTATTAGTATTAGTATTAGTATTAGTATTAGTATTAGTATTAGTATTAGTATTAGTATTAGTATTAGTATTAGTATTAGTATTAGTATTAGTATTAGTATTAGTATTAGTATTAGTATTAGTATTAGTATTAGTATTAGTATTAGTATTAGTATTAGTATTAGTATTAGTATTAGTATTAGTATTAGTATTAGTATTAGTATTAGTATTAGTATTAGTATTAGTATTAGTATTAGTATTAGTATTAGTATTAGTATTAGTATTAGTATTAGTATTAGTATTAGTATTAGTATTAGTATTAGTATTAGTATTAGTATTAGTATTAGTATTAGTATTAGTATTAGTATTAGTATTAGTATTAGTATTAGTATTAGTATTAGTATTAGTATTAGTATTAGTATTAGTATTAGTATTAGTATTAGTATTAGTATTAGTATTAGTATTAGTATTAGTATTAGTATTAGTATTAGTATTAGTATTAGTATTAGTATTAGTATTAGTATTAGTATTAGTATTAGTATTAGTATTAGTATTAGTATTAGTATTAGTATTAGTATTAGTATTAGTATTAGTATTAGTATTAGTATTAGTATTAGTATTAGTATTAGTATTAGTATTAGTATTAGTATTAGTATTAGTATTAGTACTATTAGTATTAGTATTAGTATTAGTATTAGTATTAGTATTCTTATAATTGTATAATAACTGTATAATTTGTTTCCCAGACTTTCAAACGCTATTTTCAAAATTTTCTGCTGAAAGCCAACCAGCAATTTGTGGAGATACTAACGACAACCTATATCGTCCAATCCCACAGTATTTATAACATATCCGGCAAAGTCGTGCGATAAATTACGAAGCGTTACGACCGATCGATGTACATGTATAAGCTTACTGATATGTAAACAAGTCGCAACTATACGCCGCCAACCAACTCTTACATGTATTTCTCTTTCGATTCAGATAAAAGTCGAAGACTAATCCTTTAGCATTACATGATAACAAAAATGTTAAGACTCACAGAGTTTTTCGAAGGTTTGGAAGACAGCAGTTCGACAAAAATTCTGTGCAATAGTGTCGAACATATGACCGCGTAATATTATCTGCAGACCGCTTAGGGAGCACATCCTGTTCGCTTATCCGACGAATTTCACTACAAGCATTGAGAAAAATTTACATCGGTTATCTGTAGTTACGACTTAAAACGTGTAAAAATGTGAAATCGGTAATTGTATGAAATGCTACCTTCCTCTTTCCTTCCCGCATTTCAAAAATAAAGGTCCAATTCTACGATTTTCAATCGCCGGATCGATGCCAGTGTTTTGGAGGTCATCACGTCTCGAAAACTGCAACACGTATTTCGCTCTTATAAACGTGAAGCATTCCAGAAAGTAGATCACAAACTGGATTAAAAAGAACAACCATACCTTGACAAAATACATTTTCGCTAACGACAACTGTTGACGGGTTTTAAACTCTCGTGGGATGGAACCTTGTGTTTAGGTAACGAATTTACCATCCAAAGCAGTCCTTGAGTTTTCTTTCCTGCTTTTCGTTTTCTTCCTCCTCCACTTCGTATCTAGCTTCCATTGCTAATATACAAGCAGCTCGTCCACAAAGAGGTCTTCCCCGTCGTCGCTTGAAACATTGCGAAGTGCTCTCAAACTCAAAGCTCCAAGCAGTGATTTCACAGTTGTCGAACGTGCTCGATCGAAGTTTATTTCGGAGTTTTTCGAATCGAAACTTAACTCTGACTCCAGTGATAAAAAAGAAATGATTCTTAAACTCGGACGTTTTAGTCCCAAAACATATTAGAACAATTAATTTTGCTTTCCATTTTCTCGAGCTAATACAGAGAGCAGACTGAGGCGCCATTGTGTTTGGTTCCTGGGTAGACGTCATCAGCAACCGCCGCCCCAGACTCCCTAAAACTCGGTTGTGCAACACTTCAAGCGCGCCTTTGAGAGGGCATAGAAAATCGAGGATTCAAGCAAATTCAAAAATGTTTGCGCCCAAATGCTTCGAACAACAAGTAGATTCGATTTAGCGAAAAAAAAAATTGGGGGCTAGGTGCACTTTAAAGGTTATTGTGTCGAGAAGATGATTAGTATCCTATGAGATCTCCGCTTTAAGGCTTGGTTAAATCTATAATTTAGCGCTGAGGGTAGACTGACAGGTTCTTGGGGGTTCATCGTCACCTCAGATACCGGGAACTTGTGACTCACAAGCGAGATGTTGCTTTAATTTGGCGATCTCATGTATCGATATCCAGTGCTTTTCTTTTTTTTGTATCAATGCAATTTTATTTACAACTCCAAACACTTACACTACTTACAGTACTAACATTACACTTACAATATACTTACTAATTACACTTCTTACACATGCACTACTTTACAATACGATACTGAAAGCTTAAAGTAATACGGGGCTACTTAAAATACAATACTAATCTTACTAAGAAAGATACTAGAATTACGTTACAATTACTTACAGCTTGATATAATTAAAAAATACAACAACAATATACTACAATGTATTACATAACATAAAAATACATTACGATACAATACAATACATAAGTGACATGACATATTACAGTCCGCTACGATTGCATTTCAAAAAAGAGAGAAAATTTGAATAATCTCCTATTTGATTGTAAATATTTACTTGTATCAACAGCCACACGGCCTTGTGAATAGCGTATCGGTGTTATTAAGTTGGGAGGTACAGGAGACAAATTAACATCGAACGAGTGTTGGAAAGTTACGAAGTTTTCTAGTCTTAGAACCGTCTCTTGAGTTCTGCAGACCCAAATGTAATATCTAGCAATTAAGCATAAAAGACGACTTTTTTTGCTGCTGAAAAAAGGCTTAAAGCCTAATACTGTTGCTGGACTAAAGTTACTGGTTACATTTTCATAATTTGTTGTTATCCACTATTTAAATTCTTGCCAAAAGATAGAAGTTATACCACAAGACCAAAATAGATGAATCAGACTTTCCTCCTCAGTCTTACAGAAGGTACACAAGTCACTTTGTTTTATTCCTATTTTCTTGTGAAAAGAATTCGTAGCAAGTCTTCTATGTAAAAGTTTAAATTGGAAGATGATTAGTTTAGTAATTTTCGTACATTTAAACGGGAGTAGGTAAACCGACTTCCAGTCAATCGTTTCGTGGCTTTCAAGTTCACAATCAGCCAACCATTTTTCCTGGCTTCGAAAAGGAGTTTTTTGCTTTATAGCAACCAGCCTTTCATAAATAGCCTTGGTAGGCTTTTTGGCTTTTAAGAAACTTTGCAGAAAGCTTTCAGAGGATGTAGTATCAAGTGACAGTCTTTCTCTCAAAGATTTTAAAGATTTTAGGCCATGAAGAACTAAATAGTTTGTTTTAACATTGTATCGTTCTTGAGAAGATAAAAAGGTATTCTGGTCTTTAAGAGGGTCTGTAACATTCTGGATACCTTAACAGCTCCACGATTTATAATATACGGGTCTGTTGTCGATTCGTATCAAAGAGTTGTGCCATAGAGGCAATGAAAGAAAATGGTCAGTAGAGTTCACGTTCGCCTCGTAGCTTATTTCTGACCAAACTTGTAAGATTTCCGTAGTAAAGGCATCTGTTGTATTGATAAATTTAGATACGTCATGTCTATTAAGGTTACCTCTGAAAACGAGTGGGCCGCCATAGTGTTGTAATTGCCAGTCAAAAAAAAGCTTCCATTTGCCATGATTTTCTGGATCGAGATACTTCTTAACCCACGTGGATTTGAGGGCTTTGTTAAAGGATATTAAATCTATCATTCGCAGACCACCTTCTGAGAAGTCGCTAATCATTGTGTTTCGTTTTATCTTATCTCCCTTGCCATTCCATAAAAAGTTGAAAAATAAAGTATTTATCTCTTCTAACACACGTTGATTTGTTGGGAGGGGCGACAAAATGTAAACTAATTGAGAAACTATCAGGCTCTTAAGTACTGTTATTTTTCCAAGCAAAGACAATCTTCGTAGTTCCCAACAACCTAAAGAGTTAGACACTTTTGCGAATTTATCAGCATAGTTTGCTTCCAAAGCTTCTTCCGGAATTGTAGAAAACCAGACACCTTATGCTTTTCCTTTGTGTTTAATCCACTTTAAATTTTTTCCAGGGCATAGTTTGTCACCCCTATCTTTATAGGCCCCGATCCAAAAAGCTTCTGTTTTTCCAGTGCTCTTCTTTCGTTGTTTACCCAGTTTGCTGCTAGTTGGATGTATCGCAGGCAAAATTTATTGAATAGAGCTGTTATTTCAGCCACCTTAAATTTTCGAAAATTTAAGGTGGTTCTGAACCTCCTTCGTAGAATTTTTTTTAACTTTGCAAAAAGTTGCAACTTATCATGCTGATTACAATTCGATAATAAAAAAATGGGGGTCACCGAGCTCGTTTTTGAGTTATAAACGCTTAAAGCTAAAATTAAGGGTGTTTTTAGCAGGTGATATTGTTGCTATGGTAACCTATTGTGCCACAAAAATAACAGCAACTTGTTCCCCGATAATTGGGTAGTTTGTTGATACCATGGCTTTGGCATCAACCGATATAGAGGGGTTGTAATGACCCATCAAACTGTGAGTCTTGGAAAGTACTGCAAACTGTTTACAGCCACCTTAAGTACCGCTGCAAAAGCTTTTTTTTTTTCATCTTTTCAACGACCTGGTTATTTCTCAATTCTTCGTGAAACTCTGTTATTTACTGCTGCAAGATGAGACACATTCGAGGCGCTGTCTTGGACGTACTGAGAAATATATTTCTAAGTCAAGACTAAGAAAACATTCAGTGCATAGAAGAAGAGAAGCTGCAGCTGGCTGACCATTAAAAGAGCCATTAAATTCTTGGTACTTTTTAAAACGCCTGGTAGCTGCACTCTGAGAATAGTGTAGACAAATCTCACAACGCGGTAAAGTGTGTTGTGGCTTTGTTAATTAATGAAACATAACTAAACCGTAGGTCTTTCTTTTGATATTCATCGAGGGAAAATCAGTATATTGTCCGTTGTATATCAGATCAACTTTGTAGGTAGACCTTTTTAATCCATCTTTGAACACTGTTATACACCACTGGAGATAGAACACATTCCGCACGCTATCATGAGCATACTGCCAAATATATCTCCAAAGTAGAACTAAATGACGAGAGTGCATGCATGAGACCAGGGCTGGGTGCAGTTGTTCAAAGAGCAGGTAATGCTTTCTGATGAACAACTGGGGTCAGATGAATAACCTACAAGTTTTCTCTCATTCGATAACTTTTTAACAGAGTTGCTTGCCTGCAACTTAATTGTTACTGTCTTGGTTATAATTTTCTTGTTTTAAACCCAACAGTGCCATATCATTGTCGGTCTCCGCAGTCTTAGAGAGGATTCTGAGGTGGAAGTTGAATGTTTTGCCGCAAGCATCTTATGTTTTTCGCACTATCCCATTAGTTACTGGGTTCTAATTTATGATCGTGCTTAGACAAAGGTTGTGTCTGTCTTCCTTTAGCAGAATGTTTAATTAAAAATTGTTTCCGGCATGGGTGCCGGGACAGTAAAGGACAAAGTATTGTAAACAGGTGATACGCCAGTATAACGACCTTCGTTTTTGTCTACTGGTAAAATTCAGTAACTGTAAAACAGATCAATGACATTTTTGGAACCGATCCAAAGAACACTCAATACAGCGAATTACGTAAAATATAAACCGTTCCGATGAAACAGACGTGACTTGATTTAGCTTAAGTGCCATTTTAGAACTGAGCACAAAAGAAAACCTGGTGTTGTTCCGTTTTGTCTCGCTGACATTTAAATTTATTTAACGTCTCAGGGAAATGTCTGAAAATGCATTGCATTAATGTATGCACTTAACTTTGTTGTGTGCTTTTTCTGATAATCAGTTCGTGACCGCAGTTCAAACTATTTGCTCAGTTGACAGCTGTAGGAACCCGTATATTATAAATCGTGGAGCTGTTTAAGGTATCCAGAATGTTACAGACCCTCTTAAAGACCAGAATACCTTTTTATCTTCTCAAGAACGATACAATGTTAAAACAACTATTTAGTTCTTCATGGCCTAAAATCTTTAAAATCTTTGAGAGAAAGACTGTCACTTGATACTACATCCTCTGAAAGCTTTCTGCAAAGTTTCTTAAAAGCCAAAAGCCTACCAAGGCTATTTATGAAAGGCTGGTTGCTATAAGCAAAAACTCCTTTTCGAAGCCAGGAAAAATGGTTGGCTGATTGTGAACTTGAAAGCCACGAAACGATTGACTGGAAGTCGGTTTACCTACTCCCGTTTAAATGTACGAAAATTACTAAACTAATCATCTTCCAATTTAAACTTTTACATAGAAGACTTGCTACGAATTCTTTCTCAAGAAAATAGGAATAAAACAAAGTGACTTGTGTACCTTCTGTAAGACTGAGGAGGAAAGTCTGATTCATCTATTTTGGTCTTGTGGTATAACCTCTATCTTTTGGCAAGAATTTAAACAGTGGATAACAACAAATTATGAAAATGTAACCAGTAATTTTAGTCCAGCAACAGTATTAGGCTTTAAGCCTTTTTTCAGCAGCAAAAAAACTCGTCTTTTATGCTTAATTGCTAGATATTACATTTGGGTCTGCAGAACTCAAGAGACGGTTCTAAGACTAGAAAACTTCGTAACTTTCCAACACTCGTTCGATGCTTAATTTGTCTCCTGTACCTCCCAACTTAATAACACCGATACGCTATTCACAAGGCCGTGTGGCTGTTGATACAAGTAAATATTTACAATCAAATAGGAGATTATTCAAATTTTCTCTCTTTTTTGAAATGCAATCGTAGCGGACTGTAATATGTCATGTCACTAATGTATTGTATTGTATCGTAATGTATTTTTATGTTATGTAATACATTGTAGTATATTGTTGTTGTAATTTTTAATTATATCAAGCTGTAAGTAATTGTAACGTAATTCTAGTATCTTTCTTAGTAAGATTAGTATTGTATTTTAAGTAGCCTCGTATTACTTTAAGCTTTCAGTATCGTATTGTAAAGTAGTGCATGTGTAAGAAGTGTAATTAGTAAGTATATTGTAAGTGTAATGTTAGTACTGTAAGTAGTGTAAGTGTTTGGAGTTGTAAATAAAATTGCATTGATACAAAAAAAAGAAAAGCACTGGATATCGATACATGAGATCGCCAAATTAAAACAACATCTCGCTTGTGAGTCACAAGTTCCCGGTATCTGAGGTGACGATGAACCCCCAAGAACCTGTCAGTCTACCCTCAGCGCTAAATTATAGATTTAGCCAAGCCTTAAAGCGGAGATCTCATAGGATACTTATCATCTTCTCGACACAATAACCTTTAAAGTGCACCTAGCCCCCAATTTTTTTTTCGCTAAATCGAATCTACTTGTTATTCGAAGCATTTGGGCGCAAACATTTTTGAATTTGCTTGAATCCTCGATTTTCTATGCCCTCTCAAAGGCGCGCTTGAAGTGTTGCACGACCGAGTTTTAGGGAGTCTGGGGCGGCGGTTGCTGATGACGTCTACCCAGGAACCAAACACAATGGCGCCTCAGTCTGCTCTCTGTATTTGCTCGAGAAAATGGAAAGCAAAATTAATTGTTCCAATATGTTTTGGGACTAAAACGTCCGAGTTTTGTTTAAGAATCATTTCTTTTTTATCACTGGAGTCAGAGTTAAGTTTCGATTCGAAAAACTCCGAAATAAACTTCGATCGAGCACGTTCGACAACTGTGAAATCACTGCTTGGAGCTTTGAGTCTGAGAGCACTTCGCAATGTTTCAAGCGACGACGGGGAAGACCTCTTTGTGGACGAGCTGCTTGTATATTAGGAATGGAAAGCTAGATACGAAGTGGAGGAGGAAGAAAACGAAAAGCAGGAAAGAAAACTCAAGGACTGCTTTGGATGGTAAATTCGTTACCTAAACACAAGGTTCCATCCCACGAGAGTTTAAAGCCCGTCAACAGTTGTCGTTAGCGAAAATATATTTTGTCAAGGTATGGTTGTTCTTTTTAATCCAGTTTGTGATTTACTTTCTGGAATGCTTCATGTTTATAAGAGCGAAATACGTGTTGCAGTTTTCGAGACGTGATGACCTCCAAAACACTGGCATCGATCCGGCGATTGAAAATCGTAGAATTGGACCTTTATTTTTGAAGCTGCGGGAAGGAAAGCGGAAGGTAGCATTTCATACAATTACCGATTTCACATTGTTACACGTTTTAAGTCGTAACTACAAATAACCGATGTAATTTTTTCTCAATGCCATTGCAGTGAAATTCGTCTGATAAGCGAGCAGGATGTGCTCCCTAAGCGGTCTGCAGATAATATTGCGCGGTCATATTTTCGACACTATTGCACAGAATTTTTGTCGAACTGCTGTCTTCCAAACCTTCGAAAAACTCTGTGAGTCTAAACATTTTTGTTATCATGTAATGCTAAAGGATTAGTCTTCGACTTTTATCTGAATCGAAAGAGAAATACATGTAAGAGTTGGTTGGCGGCGTATAGTTGCGACTTGTTTACATATCAGTAAGCTTATACATGTATATCGATCAGTCGTAACGCTTCGTAATTTATCGCACGACTTTGCCGGATATGTTATAAATACTGTGGGATTGGACGATATAGGTTGTCGTTAGTATCTCTACATTTTGAAAATAGCGTTTGAAAATAGCGTTTGAAAGTCTGCGAAACAATTTTCACTAAGAGTTCTTCAGTTGTTCTCACAGATAAAATAATAATAATAATAATAATAATAATAATAATAATAATAATAATAATAATAATAATAATAATAATAATAAAAACACCCAAAACTGTATTAATAAATTCAAAGAAGAATCTTAAATTTACAAAAATAATAATCATACAATAATGAATCATTTAAATATGCCTTACAATACTTATTAAATAAGGTAATAATATTAAAAGTAAAAATAACTTTCCTTACATAAAAAAATAGAAATTAAATATAATTGATAATAAAAGCTCAAAATTCTATAATAATAATAATAATAATAATAATAATAATAATAATAACAATAATAATAATAATAATAATAAACTAATATTTTACCAGGAGGCCTCCAATCACTTAGTGGTGGTTTTCAGGAGGGTCCTCTAGAAAATAAAAGTCTAAAACATACATTAAAAGTCTAAAAATACACAAAAAATAGAAGTTAAAAATTTAAAAGTTAAAAAGTTATAATTTGGTTTTATCAACTGAGTTGATAATGTGAATTGGCCACCGTAAAGAGATTCACACATTATCAACTCAGTTGATAAAACCAAATTATCCTGCATATGTAATACACCCACCGACGCAGCACCATAGTTTCTTTAGAAACTTACCCCCTTTACTCGTTCTCACAGTTAGTTCGCTTGTTCGATGATTCAATAAAATCAACCATCGTTTACGTTTTTATTGTACTATTGACCGATCATCGCTATTAAATTGTATAATATATGTTTCTTTAAATCTAGGATATTGCTGCAACAGCCGATAACACCTCTGGAAGGCGTTTCTGCGCACTTTTCGAATACGTTTTGCATCATCCTCAAGGAAATGAGAGGACGGGAGATATTCGATCTTCCTGGGTAGACGTCACAACAGCTGCTGGACCCATTCTCCTCAGACCCGGTCGTGCAACAAAATGGCGGTGTTTTGGAGCTATTTTCGAGATTTCGTCGGGGCACAGAAAATCGAGGATTTATCCGAATCAAAATTTTTTTTCGCAGAAGTATTTCAAATAAAAGGTAGATTCGTTTAAGCGAGAAAAAAAAAATTGGGGATTAGGTGCACTTTAAAGAACTTTACCAATAAGCCTTTCACCAAACAGAATTAACTACAAAAAAAAAACAAGCGTAACAAGTATTCAAAGCATAATTTGAATATTATATTGCCAACGGCTTTACAGTTATTACAGAAATTCAGGAATAAGCATTTCACCAAACCAAATAAACTGAACAAACAAAACGGAATATGGACGCGTCAGGTATATCAAATCATGTTCAGTCGTTCACTTTTAAAGCATAAAATGGTTTCCTGACCCTTCTTGGTTTTCAGCCATAGCAAAAAAAGCAATTTTAGCAGTCGACGAAGCGGTTGACCCTACTAAGACAAAGAAAACTTCAAAACCCGCCTGGCCGTATTAACAAATATAGTTTTATAGCTTTTAGACAAGACTTTTGTATCACCGAAGACCGACAGAAAGCTGCTTGTTTACAATAGGCAACTTACAACAACTTCGACAAAGTAACTCATGTGTTATTGTTTAGAGGTTAGCGAAATTAAAACAATGAAATCTATAAAATGTCTCAGAGCATGGTTTGAACTTCACAATTTCATAGAAAAACAAGACGAAACTTCCCAAAAGAGTCACTTACCACAATTTGCCAAGTCACTGTAATGTTAGTTTTCCAGGCAGAAACGTT
>JAHPZR010055778.1:37500-42127 GCA_019787425.1 Platygyra sinensis | reverse complement strand
TATGAGGGGGGCGTAAGGGTTTGCGGTGATGCGGTTTTGCGGTAATTTTTATGGTAACTGGCGGTATTGCGGTTTCAAAACGCTAAGCGGTTTGTGGTTATCACAACCTTTAGGTCGCGGTTTTCGGTGAAAAAATGTGTCTGCGGTTTTAAAACTCTTTAGGACGGTCGGCATCTGGTAGTTTTCCAAGCGTGAGCCAAGTGTTTTGTTTTACAACGCATCAGGGTTTATTATATCAATTCAGTTACAATTTAACTCTGTGGTTTCAGTGCAATCAGTACCCTTTCCATTTAATACTTCATGTGATTAACCGTTTTGGCCAATGATGCATGGACTTAGTGAAATTCCATGCCGGAAGTTAACTGATAGCGAAGAGGACAATCTCCTATGAAGAAGGAAATGAAAGGGGGAATTTCAGAAAAAAATAACAAATTTCGTTGTTATAGGGCCTCCATGTACGTACGGTTTCGGTATTCGGGAAAAAATCTGATGCGGTTTGCGGTTTTTTGGATATTTCTGTGCGGTTTTGCGGTTTTGGGACCCCCCTTACGCCCCCCTCCATTATATTTCTCTTATTTTAACGCCTGGTAAACGAAACAGTATCATATAATATACTCAGTCTCCGCAATCTTAGGGAGGATTCTGAAGAGGAAGTTGAAAATTTAACTGCAAAGGAAATTGGTGCAAACTAGAAGACCAGCTGTACTGATTATAGTGGTTTTCACGTCACGCAAGTAAGCTTAATTATCACGCAAGTGAAAAACAAAGTCGCTTACCATTCAACAAATTGAGTCAAGAAATTGAAATATCGTAGAAGAGTAATAAATAAATAACAACGTGCCAAAGTTTCCGGGATGTGCGATGTTCTGAACTTGAGTTATTCGGCAAAGGGTATCACTGAAAATTATAGTGTTTAGTATGGAGACCCCATGTTGGAGCCCGTCTGAGGGACTCCAACATGGCGGCCGGAAATCAGTGGAAACATCTGGAGTTTACTTTGGCTTTCTCAAATCGTTTCTTCTCTCTGTTAAACTTGAAAACTTCGCATAGGCACTTCTCTCAACATATTGGTTACTCAGAACTCGAAAACTTAAGGCTGGTTTTCACTAGCGCATAAACATAAGCATAAGCCGACATACGCAGAAGCAGTAAGATCTTGATAATTAGCGCCTTTCATTGGGGAAATTTCGAACAAAAGGTGCTGATTATCAACATCTTACTGCTTCTGCGTATGTCGGCTTGTGCTTATGCTTATGCGCTAGTGAAAACCAGCCTTTAAGGGGGAATGGATATTTTCTTGCGTGTAACATGTTACCCAGAAACAATGCCGATGTCACGCATTGTGAAAAAACCGCTGAACATTTGTTTCAAAATGGCGGCTGCCGATGCCTAATTTTAGGCTTGTAACTCACAAGAGATCCGTTGCTTTAGTGATCTCAATATGGGTGTTCAGTGCAGTTTTTTTCACTGCTAATCGTCTACGCGAATATTTCTAACGTGCTGATTAGCATCATCGGGTAAGTTTGCCTCCTAATCACAGCGATGCTTTATTTCAAGATTTATTTTGCCGTACGACATCACAGAAATCAAATTCAAGCCCTGCAAGAACAACAAGTAGCACAGAATAGCCATACAGTAAATGCTTCTAGGTTGAGAAAATCAGCAGTCGGTGTATTTTACGTCTATCTGGTGTTTTGGCTTTGTAATGTTCCGCAGTTTTGTAGTTTTGCTCTTTTTGTAATCACTGGAATCAGTACCGGTTTAAATTCTTTTGTCATGACCTCAACGACTTTGTTATTTTCTTAATTCGTCGTTAAAGCCAGTTGTTTACTGCTGGAAGATGAGACACATTCGACACGCTGTTCTGGACATACTGCGACATGCCTATCCAAGTCTAAAGAAAGCTTTAGTAAATGATTCGAGAAGTTAGGAGTTGCTATGAAATTCCTGGAACTTTTTTTAAATGAAATGCAGCATCTTTTATAGATAGATTTACACTACGTGAAACGTGTTGTTATTTCTTTACAAAACAGAACTAAACTTAAAGTCAGATCCTTGATATTTCGCAAAAGGAAAATGTTAACATGGCCGTATACGGATGAACAAAAACTCTGCTCATATTCATATAGCTTGTCTGTTGCAGTCCAGATTAGCTTAGCATGTAAACATTCTGATTTTGTGAACGCAATACCGCTCAATTTACCCTTGAGCCTTGCTATTTACCGTTGGGAGATTATATGTATGCGACACATTTTAATCGACATAAAGCGAAATTTCGAAATTTTACTTTATAATATCAGCTGAAGAAGGCTGTGATATTGGAATCCGTAACAGCCGGAGAATGAGTGAGGTAGCGGTGCATGGCCAAGCCAATCGCGACAAGCTTCTGTCTCCTCGTGAGTCGCACGTGAAACTGAGAGGAAGAACCGAGTCCGCAATGGGACCTGGCCGACCTGGCACCTCAATGGGTTCCACTATGTCTCTCCATCGTGTGGTCGCGGCGACGGTGAAGAAGATTGACATTGTGTCAAACATTAAGGATATGAATGAAGCGGTTTGATCCAGTTCTACAAACTGAATTTCTGTTGGAGATAAAACGATTTATGTTATCCTGCGTCACTCGGCTGGTAAACTGGTTAATCGGAGATCTTAAACACACTATAACGGTAACTTAAAAGGGAACGTCACCAAACCAAAATTTTAACGAGCAATGTAGTGATTTTGCAGCGTGTTAAACATTTTCGTACTCTTCTTTGCAGGACCGTTTTTGACCGTCTTCAGCTGACTTAAACCACGATGGCTAAATGGTTATTTCGGAATTGCCTTAATTTATTGCCTCTGTGTAAAAACAAATTTGTTTCACCTGTGCGTTCATTTTCGTCAAAAACAAACTCATGTACCAGTACACATGAAAAGTTTTGCAAGGGAAATGTTTTTAACAGGAACTCGGAATAAGACAACTCGAAAATGGTCTATTAACGCACGAAGCAAGTGCTAACCTTTCGGCATATTCAGCATGAGCGTCCGGATACCAGGAATTTACTGGGCGTGTCGCCTGTCCTCACTTTCTATTCTGAGCACTTCATACTGAAAATGAGCAAAGCAGTTCCACGAGAATAGAAACCGCAAATGTTGCGGCACAAATAACATACTAAACTAAGAGATGAGAGGTAATCCCTTTGGTAAACATCTCTCAAATTATTCCTTCTGGTTTTTGAAATCCCTACAGCTTGTAAAAATATCTAATCCTGTGACGAAGGTTTTGATCACGTAGACGGGTCCGAGCGACTTTACACATATTGCTGTTCTGTACGAAAACACCAAGGTAGTCATTTTCGGTAGAAGAACTCGGTGCAAGTCTAAATATAATAACTTGAGGGATATCTTGGGAATAAGGGATTGACTCACTCATTCTTCAACCTCTTTTGACTAAACCGTTTAGAAATGAAAGCGAAAATTCACATAATCTAAGTCACTATCGGTTATGGTCTTGTGTCTGATTGGCCGAAAATACACCACGTGCAATTTGATTGAACAAGCTGTAATTGTCTTTGAAATTTGCGGGCTCAGGTTCGTCAGCAACAACAATGCACGTTATTACTTGTTTTGAGTTTTTAGCCGGTAAACAGGAAAAGATAAAAAATATTTGGAATAAATTGTAGATTTTTAAAGTTCTTGTTTTTCATAGATTTATTTTGATATTCGTGAAACTACTATTTATTATTAAAGAGACAAACAGTTCAACAGAAGAACGATAAAAAAGATTTCCAACGTACGTTATTGACGACTAAAAATAGAGCTGTTACCAGGATAGGACATATTTAAAAAGTAGTAAGAAACTTTCTCTGGTTAACAAGACTAAAACATAAGCTTTCGGCTATCAGTCTGTACCTATAGCCTTTAACGAATGAAAAAGTAGGTTCGCGAACGGAAATATATACGAAAAGTTAAAGGGGTGCGAAAACTTTGTTAAAATGTAAATGAAGTCCACTTACAATAAAATGGAGTGTTGCCTAGGCAGCAGTTTTGGGTATTGCCCGCGCCGACCTTTCTGGCAGTGTGCCAGGATTCTAGCGTTTTCCAGACACGGTGGCGTCCAGAATCCTGCAAGAAATCTTACGTTTTCAACCAGAGAACGTTTTTTACCACTTTTAAAATACGCTATTTAATTCATTCGTAGAAATTAAGGTTTAGTTGTCCCACGGTGTAGTCTTCCTCTCGCGAGTTCAAAATCAGTACGCGTCACATCCATTAGGCTGCAAGGGAAGACAGCCAGGCACTGGGCAGGTAGAATTCATTAATCATCTCGTGCTCTCGTAAAACAGTAATATCATCGATGGAACAACCATCATTTCGCAACCGGTTTTAAAAGGGGTCGGCCGATCATGTCACACAGGACCTAACCAGCTGGACACTGGGAAGGTTCCAAAACTGACCCGGCTCAAGAGTTAACGGTCCAGAAAACGGACTGGATAGGAAGTGCAAGTAGCAGGTGCGTTGTGCTCGAAAAAAGGATTACGAGGTAAAATACTGAGCGGATTCTCTTTAAAATATGACTGACAGGTCGGCGTTATGATATCGCTAAATTTGACAATAAAGGTTGACATTAAAAGCGTTCATTGTAAAT
>JAHPZR010055778.1:27500-32500 GCA_019787425.1 Platygyra sinensis | reverse complement strand
AGAATATTGGTCTAGATCGTCGCCGACTCAGTGTTCCCTTTTCATAAATTTTTAGCGCGTGCTTACTGATCTCCTTTACAAACACCTGTGGAACTCTAGAATTTGTTTGTTAAACCCATTTGGACTCAGCCGGTTGACATTGGAACCTAACTCGTCGTATTCTCATTTGCTCTGAAAAGAATAAGATGAAGGGTCCGTTAACTTTATGCCAAAAGTTTGCAGGTGATCACTCATTAGCAAACATCAGTGCATTTGCACAGACTTGCCTGAGTTGTAAAGAGCAAAGCCCGGCAAGCAACGATCAACTATCAACGATCTACTAATCGTTAGCTTTGTCAGGAAACATTTATTAAACCAAGTTCTAATTTACAGGTGAGATTCAGGACAATAACACCGTAAGGATTGAAAACGTTCGAGTTCATGGAAAAAGCTCACGGCTTTCACGAGGTGCTGCTTTACAAGCCCAGCAGTACGGAATATGAAAAACTAAGATCGTGGTACATTGCAACTTGTGTATTCAACGCTTTACTGACCATTACCACCATTGTCTCTAACGGCATCACAATCCAAGCTCTTCGAAGAACATCGTCAGTGCCACAACAACTTAGAACACTGCTTCTGAGTCTTGCTGTCTCTGATTTCGGTGTTGGTTTACTTGCCGAGCCTTTCTACCTTGGGATACTCGTCAAGTGGTTACAGCAAGACATCACGACTCATGCTTCTTTCATCGCGTTTCGCTTTATCTTGTATCTATTTGCTACAGCTTCATTTTTGGGAGTTATGGCTCTAAGCGGGGACAGATTCCTCGCCGTGTACCTCCATCTGAGATACCAGGAACTTGTGACTCACAAGCGAGTTGTTGCAGTAGTAATCTCAACATGGGTGTTCAGTGTATTTCTTTCGTTACTTAACCTATGGGTCCCTAAAAATATATTTTACATAATGTTTGCCATTGCTGGAACAGTTTGGCTCATAGTCTCAGCAATGCTTTATTTAAAGATCTATTTTGCCGTACGGCGCCATACAAATCAAATTCAAGCCCTGCAAGTACATCAACTAGCACAGAATGACCAAATAGCAAATGCTGATAGACTGACAAAATCTGCAGTCGGTGTATTTTACGTGTATCTTGTGTTTCTGCTTTGTTATCTTCCGCAGTTCTGCAGTTTTGCTGTCGTTGCAATCTTCAACTTAAGTGCCGGTATAAAGGTCTTTTCCATATCTTCAATCACCTTGTTATTTCTCAATTCATCTTTAAATCCTGTTATATACTGTTGGAAGATGAGACACATTCGACACGCTGTCATGGACATACTGCGAAATGTCCTTCCAAGTCACAGCTGAGTAAAGAAGTCCTATTCGACTTCTCGACTGCTTCCCGTTTTGGCTGGGGAAAAGTTTTCTTCATTTTTGAAAAAAACATGATCCAGTTAACACAGATGTTGTTCAACTTTGCATTGCATTTTTCCAACAGATTGAAGATGGTGAACTTATTCTTAACCCCAAATTTAACAATAGTCATTTGCTTATGCGAGCTAACTGGGGATAGGATTAGCCTGCGTAACTGGTGGGATCCGCAAGCGAGTGATTTATTTGACGAGGAATTTTGCGCTTCGCGCCTTCCCCCCCGCCAAAACGGAGGCACTCGTCCGCGAAATTCCGTAATCGACGCAGGCTAGAATAACATTTGATGTGTTCTGTAGATGTGTTGATACATTATTCGTGGCTAGTTTTAGGCAGCGCTTTCGTTTGGTCCCGGCTAAAGGAATCTTAAGAGACCTTTAATTTCTGCTTGGCACACTCGTTGGGCATCACGACCAAAGTCCTGTTCGCTAACAACATCGACGGCAGCAACCTCGCCTTACATCAGATAAGGATATTCTCAACCGCACAGATTCACGAGTGAAAATTGGCCACAAAGTTGACAGTTACTTGATAGTCTAGTCCTACGCAGCGCTTTCGTTTTGTCCGGCAGGGCCAAGGGAATCATCAGAGACCTTTCTCCTTGGCAATCTCGTTGAGCATGGCGCCCAAAAGTCTCTGAGGAGTTTCTTGGCTGGGACGAGACGAAAAAGCTGGTAAGACCAGCTACGAACAATGTCAGTCAAGTATATTGTCAAATGTTGATATATCATGAATAAGCTCGACAGTTATGTTCTAAGAGAACATTACTAGTATGTTCTAGCGCCACATGATAAAAATTGCATTTGACATGTAAAAAGTTGTATGGCTGAGGTAGAAGAATATTCGTTTTACTGTCTTAGAAATTTATGGCGCTTGGAAATTAAACTGAGCCCAGATCGCCTTAAGCAAACTTCTGTGAACTCAAAAATTTGAATAAAAATTAGCCATTTCTAACTCGTCGTACCTTAGTTTAGAAAAGAATAATGATGAAAGTCCTTCAATATTCTCTCCAAACGGTATCAGGATATGCGGGACTCTTCTGCAACACATTACTCAAAGCAGGTGATGTGAATGACAACAGATGAAAATTCACTCGATTAATGTTATAATTTGAAACGTAGTTTTTCTTCGTCTCCTCTTAACTTGACATTATCGACTAACAGTCGGCTTTGGGACCGTGCTGACCTGGACACAAGTTTTCTCACTTCGAAAAAAGTTTACCTCAACCTGAAATCCAAATACATCTAGAAATCCACTTCAATCTTCCTAGTGTTTTGCTTGATTCTCGATCGTTTATTTAATGAAAAACGTGTGTTTGAGTGTGCTTTGTGACATTATATATGGTTCTGTGATACGCAAATTAGCTTCGCAATGGTATCTAATGTGCATGTGACACAGCTAACTATTTGCTCAGGCAAATACCCCTGAAAAGTAAATGCCCATGTTAGGGAAGTCTTACTAGTATGTCACACTGGGTCTAACCAGTTTGAGACTGGAAAGATTCCAAAACTGAACCGGAAGTTTTACAGGCCGGTCCAAAAAACGGACTAGATAGGAAATACAAGTAGCAGGTCACTTGTACTCGAAAAGAATGTGAGGTAAAATACTCAACTGGTTCAAGGCTCTGTAAAACATGACTGATATGCGATATCGCTAAATTTGACAATAAAGGTTGACATTATAAACAATTATTGGATGAGGTTTTTGTGATATCCGGAATAATCAAGGTCGAGGAAGTGTTATCAGCCGAAGCCGAAGGCTGAGGCTGATAACACTAACCGAGACCTTGATTATTCCGGATATCACAAAAACTGAATCTAATAATTGTTTTATTATACATTGTTTTGAAGAAAATAACGACAAACGCATTATCGCAGCGATCGCAGTTTCTTTTCAAACACTTAAAAATGTACAACTGAGTGAAAAACAAATTTTCACCGCCTTTATAAAACAATCAAGTGCAGAAAGGTTAAATGCATTTCTAAAGAAAGTATCATTGAAGAAATCTGTCATTCTTACCTCGATGAAGCGATGAAGCGAATCGATGAAGCGAATCGAGAAGCCATTCTTACTTCGCTATCCGTGAACTTGACATTGCTGTCCGTGAACTTGACATTGCTCTTGGAAATCATGCATTGCGCTCGCAACCTACAGATTATTCACTAATCTGTAGGTACAGATTAGTGAATAATCTGTAGGTTGCGCTGTTTTCCAGAATTAACTGTAGGCTTTTAGCCAATGAGAAGACAGATGGTGACTACAATGTATAATAAGAAGTGTTCATTGTAAATAAAACAGATTAAACATGACCATATCAAATGTCCTTATTTGTATATTTCAATTATTTTTTTCTTTATTTGTTTGCGTCAGGCAAGAGCAGATGAAGAGAAAAAGGGGTTAACTCTCTCGCTTCATCTAATTAACCGTAGGGCGCTACAGAAATCAACTTCCTGCCTTGCGACCAAATAGCGAAATAGCAAATGCTGCCAGGTTAGGAGAATCTGCAGTCGGAATGTTTTATTTATACTTAGTGTTTTTAAAATGTTATTTGCCTACCTGTGGTAATCTCTGATTTTAGTCCTGGTGTTCATGTTTTTGTCATTTTGTCAATAACTCTGTTATTACTTAATTTATCTATAAATCCTTTTGGTTCAGTTACTGTTGGAAGATGTGACACAATCGACCCATTTAGGCCCCGTTTACACGGGTCCGGACAAATCTTTGCACGGACAAAAACTTGCACGGTTCCACCTTGCGTTTACACGGGACCTGCGGAACTGGACGAATTTTTGCACGGATCCGTGTGAACACTACTGCAACAGAATTTGCACGGATACATGTAAACAGGCGGTCTAGGAACAAAATTCGTCCGTGCAAAGATTTGTCCGCACCCGTGTAAACGGGGCCTTATATTCAAATGATCAAACCGCGTCCGGCCCCGCGCCTGGCTGTATGCGTTAGTCATTGTTGTTATTATTTTTAGTTTCGTTTCATTGTTATTATTTTTGTTATTGTTATTATCATTCTACCCCTCTCTCTTATACTGGTTTATAATATCGAGAATATTACACAGCGGCACAAAAATATGAATTTTAATTATTTTGCAGGAGTAAAATATTGCCGGACTTTCCATTCATACCACACTTTTATAGGCCATTGCGAAGTTGAGAGATTGGGTACTGAGGCGAGTTTCAAATTTTAACTGATTGATAAACTGGCACCACCACATGAAAGATTAGTCATTTGGCCAAGTTTGATGATTCTAGGATGAACAGAGACCAAGTTAAAGACCTTGAAACCATAGTTCAAAATCCATACAAACGTCTCTGATAACAGCGTCCCCTAAAACCAACTTTGTGACAACTGGCAAGTACCGTAAATCACCTACCACTTGAAAGAAGCTGAGATGACAATCACATATGTTTGCGCGCGTGTTTTTATGAGTATTACAGAAATCATAAAAAAATTTTAGAAGTTCAAATGGTTTGGGGGATTTTGAACCATGTTTGAAGATCCAGAAAAGCATCACACTTTGTCAAATCACTACTCTCAACCGATCTTTGATGTAGTGGTGTCACTTAATCGTTTGTCTTTCC
>JAHPZR010055778.1:0-20000 GCA_019787425.1 Platygyra sinensis | reverse complement strand
TCTTTTTATAGTACTGGACAAACGTTTAAAATCAAATCACATATTACTTGTGAAACCTCTAATGTTATTTACGTGATTCAGTGCACTAAATGTAATCTTCAGTACATCGGAGAGACCAAACGTCGTCTTAAAGACCGTTTTAATGAACATAGGCGACCAATTATAAACCCCTTTTGTAGTTATACCCCCACTGCGGTTTCACGACACTTCCTGACTAGTGGTCACGCGGAGGATCACATGATCCTTATACCGCTCGAACAACTACACACTAGTCGTGACTCCATCAGAAAGGCTTGTGAGGCATTCCTCATACACAGAGGAAAAACACTGGAGCCTGCAGGCCTTAACAGAAGAGATGAAATGTAATATAATTTAGCTACCTTTTAATTTTCTTTTGCTTATTTTACCTTGTTACCATGTATTAACTTTTATGCATTTCCTTTTTTTATTAATGTTACAAATCACGTAGCCCTTTTATGTGATTTCCGGTAAATATAAAGATCTTGTAACAAGCATTTATTCATTCAATAAACCTGAAGAAGGCTGGTGTTGGCCAGCCGAAATATTGTAACAACGCCTATGTTCACGTTGTCTTGACCAACCTTCGCAGTATATTTTCTATTTTTAAAGTTTTTTGATCTGGTCACGATCTATTTTGATCCAACGTAGAGCAAGTTTTGATCGTACACGGTTTTTGCAGTGGTTTAATCGTTAAAAACATCAACAACTAAGGACCGGAGCTGCAGGGTTGTCAGTTGTTTTGTGAGTAGTGGTTTCCATCCAAAAAGTAAGTGCTAAGGTTTGTGTACAAAACTTGTCACAAAGCGGCTGGGCAAGATGACCCCGGGGGGTACTTGACCAATGTTTGGGTACAGGGGTGCCGCCAAGGGTTTGAAATCCTGACCCTGTTTAGGACAAAAATACGCTAAAAACCCTACCCTGTATAGGACAACAACCTCCATTTTAAGACCCTGTTTAGGACAAGCGACAAAATGCACACTCGCTGGTTTTACAGGAATTTACACTTTTTTAATAAGTCATTCAAATTGAAGAAATCATGCTCGATGCGTCTAAAACCAAGTTGTTGCGTCTCTACACTTGAACTAAACAAAAAGCCGTCAAGCATTAAGGTGGCTCAATAGGGTTTTAAGAGCGCGCGCACCGATGATGCGAGCTTCAGTAATGTGCGCGCGCTAGCTGACGCAAGCTCATGCAAAGCAGCGAACAAGTCAACAATATAGCTCAAATTACAGCCCAGAAGTAGAAACATGGAAACCATTTAAAAGAAAACGTAAAGAAAATGATTTGGACGGAAAGGTCTTGTGTGTATTTTGATGAGACCGCCATTGTCGAGTCGCTCATCGACAAAACCGCGTGGTTCGAAAATTCGCGCATGCTCACATAGCGATCTTGGCGAGTTCCTATTCTGATGACGTTATTGCCATTGAGGTGAAAAAATAGAAAAATCTTTATCAGATTTCTCGAATTTCCTTCGGTGAAATTCCTTAGGATTTGGCAGAGAAGTTATTCCTTATTAGCTTTTCTTGCTTTCAATTTATCAGAAAAATTTGTAAGACAAGGTTTTCGCTCACCGAAAAAAACACAAAAATGCTAAAAACGAAAAAACTACCTTGACAACCCCTACTTTTTTCGATTTTAAAAGTTTCTTCTTGCCAGACTCTACCCGGTTTGAGCATATCAGAAAATTTTACCGAAGGAAATTGAAGAAAATTGAAATCAAAGCCAAACAGACGTCAAAAAATGCGATGTTTGAGTAGTTTTAATTTGAGACTAAAAGCCTTGATATCAGAGCCGACTGTTGAAAAGCAAATTTTGGCCCTTGTTTGTTATGTTTCAGTAGCTTTGATTAGGAAAATAGCAAAAAGAACGAGAATATTAGTTTTCGATTGAGGTCACTGGCGCGCGCTTCGTGATCTTGCATAACCCTATTGAGCCACCTTAAGCTCTAAATTAGCGTGACAAAATGTCGTCATTGCATCTATAGAAAAGCGATGTTTTTTTTAATAGCAAATCAAAGAGGAATGATTCCTTCAATTTTTGTATGATGAATAAGAGGAACTTATTTTTGGAGGTTAATTTTATTTTGATTAAAGCACTTATAAAACTTTCACAGAGAAAATGTCCCTAAACAAAATATATACCAGCGGGATCCCTCATGTCTGCGGGACACAGTAACATCTTTCTTTCATCGTGTTATCCGAGATAAAGAAACTAGACCTACCAAATGTCGGTTTACTCAGTTGATATTGCGCAAATCAGGAAAAAAATGCGTCGCTTTTCTGCCACTCGATCGCATGCTCTTTCAACTTCTCGCAGGCTCCGGGTCGCAGGCTAAAAAAAGAAAGAGATTGCTCGCAGTCTGGGTTAAAGTCTCTCGGCTCGTAATAACATACCCTGTTTAGGACAGGTTCTAATCTGTTTAGGACAGAAGCAAGTCGAATTGTATACCCTGTTTCGGACAGCCAGGCCAAAAAACCATACCCTATCCAGCGGCACGTCCCCGTATAGCCCAAATAAGGGAGTACCCCTCCCCCCCCCCCGGGCAAGATGAGCACTGCACATCGTTCGGGGAGTATGGCAGGGGATTGTGCCCCCCCCCCCAACTGTTTGAAACGTTATTCCCTGGGATGTAATGTAGGGCTACTTTCAGCAAACATTGTGTTCATGATAATGATTTTCCCACTCTTAATTCCCTGATCTAGTGTTATAAAAAAATGTCACGGCAAAAAGGCTAGGGAGGATTGACTAACTTAAGAAAATCCCTCAAAACAAACACTGAAGTAGAAGATTTCAATAAGAAGTAGAAATATTGTTTTACCTGCCTTACTTTTGTTTTTTTCTAGATGTTTTCTATTTCTTCTTCACTTCTTTTTACTTGATACAAAGTAAATCACACTAGCACTGTTACTCTGCACATTGTACCCCTAAATATTGGCTGCCTTAGTGTTAGTGACAGACATAACATAAGCAATGCCATAAAGATCTTAAATAAACTCTTCCCTGACCCGCCGCTTAATCGAGAAATTTACCCTGCATTCACAAATTCACATGAGAAATACTTAACGCCCCGGTCAAATGAACATTTCAAGGTGCTGTCAAACCACTGGACAGCAGTCCTACACCTACAGTGGTGCTGTGCTCTGGAATAATCTAAGAGACGACGTTCAGTCTTCAAACTGTCAAAGTTTTTAGGAAAGGAATTGTTAAACTACTTTTATTTAGTAGTATAGTTATGTAGTCTTGTAAACGGAAAACCCTTGTAGGGAGTTGCAATAAAATATGTATCCAATGGTGGATCTAGGGAAGGAGGCCCCCCTTTTTTTGCGTAAAAAAAATTGCAGAAGAAAGAAAAGCTGGCTGGGCAACCAGCCCCTCCCACCTCCCCTTCTTTAGCTCCACCACTGGGTATGTATGATTGTATCTCTACTGTATTGTATTTGTATTTTGTGCATCAGGAAGCATAGTGTACTATTATAGGATTGTCTTTTGAAAAACTCAGCTGAAAACTTAAAAACCGAGAGATAAAATCCCATCAAGGGCCCAAAAAGAAGATAACATTTATGCTACAGCTGGAGCTTCCTGACTACTGCACACAATTGCACACAAAAATCCACGGCTTTGAAATAGTCAATATTTTGGCGCTTTCTTGGCTTTATATTACACAACATTCAATTTGAAAAAGGTTATTTCAAGTTTTATTTTACATTTTAACCTCAGTCATGTTCGGAATTTTAGGCCTTTTTAATAGCAAACGTAATTGACACGCACGTTTGTGTTATCTGATATCCATCTCGTCGGGATCGCTCTTAAATTAAATATTCTGTGTTTACAACGACGATTGAGATGGCTGTATTGTATCGTTTTGTGTGTTTATAAATTTAAAAAACTACTATTTCGCTTCAAAAAATGCAAAGGAGTATATTTATTTGCATTAAAGTAAGGAAAGTAAGGAATAGTGTTGACTGAAGTAATTCTGCAGTTTTATGACTGACATCAGAAGGTTTCCCGCCGACGCCGATGTTAATAATTGTGTAAATAAATCTACTTCTCTCATTACGGTAGCACTTGACTAAACAAATAGAAACACTACAGTCTTATTTATTGCAGTGCCATTTGAACAGAACGAAAACTCACCTCTTAACTGACTGTTCTAAAGTACAAGGAAAGGTATTATGTGTTTCGTTCCCTTCAGAAAATGAGGTGTTAGCACTGACATGTCAGGGTAAGCCATGGCCTAGGTCATGGGGTAGGCCATGGGGTAGGCCATGGGGCAGGCCATGGGGTAGGCCATGGCCCACCGGTGGTTAAGAAAGTAAAAAAAACAAAATTGTAAAAAAAATGATAAAAATTAAAATAAATAAATAAACAAACAAAGAAATAACTAAATTAATAAATAAAGGAACAAGAAGAAAAAAAAAACAGATGTGATATAAATCCCCCCGTCCCTCTCAGGACGGACACTTAATAGGAGGTTCATTGGAAAGTATATCTGACAAGCGGTTTTTGGTTAAAATGTACTCATCGCAGTCGTCCGCCATTTGTACCAAGTCGAATCCAGGTAAGACTGTACTGTAATTTACTTGCTCTGGTTTTGAAAATTTACCTCTAGAAGCCTTGACAAAATCATTTTTAGTCATGAAGCTTTTTTGAATGGGAATAAGAAGAGCCGCTCAAGCAGTCCGGGATCGTTATCATTTTTGATAACCATGTGACGTCATATAATGGCGGCCATTTCAAAAATTGGGAATTTTCGTATTCACTTCGCTTTGCTCGTTATTTGTTCGATTATGCTCGGGTGTTTTACCCATAACTCTATTCGATAAGTACCAAGAAAGGAAGAGCCTCGCGTGTTTTGAAGATGGCGGCTGAAGACCAGCGTAAACGATGTAAAATGCTACTCGTAAAGTGAAACAGCGCTTGCAATTTTGCATACAGATCAGGTATGTTTTTCATTTTGTCATTAGATTTAAGTTGCTTGCAGATTTTTGCGACAATCACAAAAAATATGTCGTTAATCTTCACGCTATATACTTGGGATTTAATCTGTTTTTAGTGTTGTGCACGATCTGTGAAAAAAGTGCACGGGGTTGTTTTGATTTGCGATGTGCTGTTCGTAACGGCGGCCATATCTACATCTGTAATAGGCCCTTTGCAGCTAAGCCATCACGTGACCTACTTTTCATAAAATTATGGGCTGCGACTTTAAGAATGCCAGAAATGGAAAAAGCGTGTCGAAAACATCAAAACGGCCAAGTTTGAAGCCCCTGGCATTAAAAAATGAGATTTTATGGCGGTTTGAATTTTAAAAAAATTAAGAAGATTTGTATGGAAAAAGTTGCTGGAGAGCAAGGCCTTGCTCTCCAGCAACTATTTCCATACAAATCTTCTTATTTTTTTTTGAAATTCAAACCGCCATAAAATCTCATTCTTTAATGCTAGGGACCTCAAACTTTGCCACTTTGGTATTTTTGATATGCTCTTTCCATTTCTGGCATTCTTTAAGTTATAGCCCATAATACAAAAGATTTTTAGGAAAAATATGGTCACGTGACCCCAGCTGCAAAGGGCCCATTGATGTGTTCTTAGGTATTGAGATGGCGGATGCTGGTACCCATAGAATCAAAACAGCAAATTTATGTCGATTTTGTGGCAAGGCAGCGTCTTCGATTCAAAAAGGACTTCTGCAAGACCTAAAGAAAAATTCAAGCTTGAATTCGAACGACATGATATCGACATTGAAGAGGACAGCGATTTTATTCATCCCCGCCGGCCTAATGTTTGCCAGACGTACGTGAGGTATTTTTATCGCCTGAGACGGTCAATCGGCAAATGCATTAAAAGGTAAGTTGCCTATATTTTTGAGTCCAAGATTCAATGTCCACACATTCGTGGTCCTGAGATATTTTCAAGAAATGCCGGCCAAACTAGGTCAGTTTTCTGGCACACCAGTCATTAATATAATGAAGCTTATCGTTGGATTCAGCGAGTGACAACAATGGGGTAACAGGCCTACGCAACTCCTATCCGCGTGTAATAGCCGCTTTAGGAAGTTTTGCTCAAACTAGTATATCTCTAAGGATCTGCCCCTTTTGTATGGTACGATCTGGGGATCTTTGAATATTTCGCTAAGCAAAAATCCTGTGGTTTTGGAAGGACATAGGTCATATGTCAGGTTGGCTTCCGCTGCAATCAGCGTGAAATTTGTAGAGTTTGACACCTCTGTTTTTTGCCAGGTTTCTTCTCTCTCGGCTCGTTTGTATTGCCAGATATGTTTTAAGCTCTCTAAATGTTAGCTCTGGAGGAACAAATATTCCGTGAACATGTTAGCTACTTGCATTTTACGTGTTACTACGCCGAGCCTGGCTGTTGAATTAACTGTTACAAGTTGTACTGTTTGTTATCACGCAAACTAAACGAAATTAAGTTGCAGCTCTTCAAGATGTATTTACTGTTACTTTTTCGTTTTTATTTACTACAGACTGTTGAACAAGCAGCTTCGCCAGCTACCAAGACAATGAAGCCTGAGGGAAAATGGAAGCTATTATCATGTTAGTGTCAATAAACAACGCTTTTGTGAACAGAATATTTGTTGTCTACCTTCGCTGTGTCATATTACTCGCGGAACAAATGTCACACGGTGTGGGAATTAAATTCGCAGTAACTTTGGACGAAGACAGTTTTCTTCCATACATTTCTGTTTTTATTCCATAATCCCATAACCTATTATGAAGCAAACCTAAATTTAATTCAATGACGCTGCATTGTGATGTTGTGAGTAGCCCCTTTCATCGCAGCGCCTCGTCGACCGGCATATTGAATTATACACTGTTGCTACCAAATAACATCACGTGAACGAAATCCTGTGCAACGATTGGTTTATGGTTTGTTTTGGTGAGGTTATCAAAAATGATAACGATCCCGGACTGTCAAGTACTGTCGCAAATAGCCGAGTGTTTATCATTAATCGCGGATTGGTGATAAAGTGTTCATCGGGCTCATCTCTGCCACTTGAGTCCATGATGACTGTGGGAAGATTTGTAGTCTCGGTACTTCGTTCCTCCTTGCCAGTGGTCATATCAATGTCAGTCAGTCATTCAGTCAATTAAAACCACCGGTCGCCACGAGGAAAAGAGAAATGTGCATCCCTGGGCATCATATTACAGTTTCATGCGTTTATTTTGGTTTTTTATTTCCATTTGGTTAATCTTGTTTGTTTTTAGGGAAGTTAACCACCGGTAGGCCATGGTCTACCCCATGCACTAGGCCATGGCCTACCCCAGGTTTTGTCTCTACCCCACATGTCACGGCTAACTAAGTCAGTGTCGATTTGTGTCACGCACATTTTCAGCAAGTACTTCCAATTTGGGTTCAAACAACATTACAGTTTCAGTTCAATCTGCACTTCACACCAAGCCGAGTCTAGATATGTAAGTTTGCGTGAGCAAACAACTCCCATACCGCCGAATTAAGCGAAGAAACTCACTCCCAACACCTAAATGAAACAACAAAGAACAACCAAGGCAGACATAAGACACCGGGATAAGCCTGAGTGCAATTTGTAATTTTCGAATGAAATAATAAACAGCACAAAATAACTTACCTTGGACAATTGCAACTAAGTTTCGAGGGAAAGCGTCTCTCTAAATTTTCATAAAATGTGGTAAAACGGCTGCAATTACACAACAACAACGCTACGACAGAAGCAATGGCCGACGAAACAACTTGGTCTAGCAATTACTTGTACGCAGTCTCCCTTCCTATTTATACTCCCAAAGATTTGTCACGTGATATCTCGTTCTCAAAGTGACAAACAAGATCTCTCCTGACTAAGGCGTCTGTATGCAGAGCATAAGACCCCAAAAATTTACATACTGCTAAAGCCTCGAAAACAAGCTTCAATTTGATTTTGTTTTCTTTAATAATTTCACTTAGCTGATGAATTCACAGACCCCCAAAATATTACCACTCTTTATATATATTATAGCGTCAACATATACAACTATTCCAGTTTTTCATGTAGAATCTTAAAGTTTCAATTAAGAGCGTTTAAGTTTGTCCTCGGTCTTCAAGTTATTGTTGGCCCTCATGCTGTAGTTTCATGTGATATTACCTATGCTATACCTGTTGTCTATACCAAAAACAAAACCAGTTGCGATCCGGTTTTAATGGTTGCGTGGCCGAGTAGTTAGAGCGCCGGATTTGAAATCCGTAAGTTGCAGGTTCAAATCCCGTTCTGACAGCTAGCTGATATTGATCTCGGAAGCCCCGAGTTCAACTTCTCGGCTACACTTGTAAATAGCCAACTGGTCTGCCCCCCGCCAG
Organism: Platygyra sinensis; assembly: GCA_019787425.1. Classification (NCBI taxonomy): domain Eukaryota; kingdom Metazoa; phylum Cnidaria; class Anthozoa; order Scleractinia; family Merulinidae; genus Platygyra; species Platygyra sinensis. Next base: position 11,657 of record JAHPZR010055778.1, on the reverse strand, counting down.
TTGGGATTCTTAACCTAGTTATAATTATATGAATATTAATTTGTCATTGTTTGTTTACATTGGTCCTGAAAAGCCCCGATGGGGAGTGGCCAATTACGTATACATACATACATACAACTGCTGCACTTGATTAACCAACAGTCACAAAAAGACAAAAGAACAGCATGAATAGCAATTACATGAAAATTCAGTAAGACTTTAGAACGGAAACAAAGTAGCTGTTTACAAATACATCAATATTAAAAAAACAATGGTTTGTTAAAGTTCTTTCTTTCCTCCATTTTATTGCAACTGGAAAGTTTCAACTTCTGGAAATTCTTGGTACTTTCAACATGGCGGAACATTCGTATCCAACCTCCCCGCTCGCTTTCATTTTACATTGATCAAACTTCCCGATCCCGGGGCAAACATTTATGTTCAAAGAGTGCTAAAATTCCCCACGTGGGGTGCGCAAGGACGTTAAAAGTTCCCACTTCATCCCGTGGTCCCCCCCCCCCCTTCGGGCATAACATTGATAACTGCATAAGCCGTGTAGGGAAAGTACATTTAGTAGCTTTACAGTACAGCACTGACAGTAACTTCATCGCTGCCATCGCTGACTTCCTTTTGGCGCGAAAATTAATAACACCATGTGCAACCTTTGTCACGCAACTGGAGTGTTACACCGGATCCATATTTCCCTGTCGCGTAGTTTCGTCACCGAACGCTTAAGCGGGTTGTCATAGCTATTTGTACTAGCTTGGTGAGGCAATTATCAAGACCAAAAAAAGGCTTGGTATTCCTACACCAACATCTCAGCAGGTTCAAAGAAAACTTTTGGTGGAAAAAAGGGAAGAACTTGTGATTGCCGGGTACTGGTAAGGTGATGTAGTTGTTGAAAAATCGTACCCGTGAGTCAGGCAAAGTTCGTACAATTTGTGCAAAACCAAAACATTGTAAAAACGCGTTTGGTGTATAGATCGAAATGCTGAGATACTCTCGGGAGGTTTCATCGATCCGGTTTTAATGGATATTGAATGTATTGATTATTCATGAATTTTGACTGCCCGTGAGTTGAGGTTTTTCTTATATAGTATGCCGAAGCTAAGAGAATTCGTGCACAACAAAATCAAAATATCACCTAGAATCGCTTCGCATTTCTCATGTTTCTGAGCAAGTAACCAGGCTTCCAACTTCAATTTTTCTATGAGATTTGACACCGGAGTCAGAGTACGAATTTTTTCTAAGTGTCCAAACATCGAGATTTCCTAGTATTGTACGGGTCCGCAAATGATCCCAGGACAGCAAATGATCCCCAAATTTTACCGCAAATGATCCCGCACCGGAAATGATCACCGATGAGGACCGCAAATGATCCCGACTAAAAAATAAGGAATGGCATGGACACCTAAACGTTGATGACACCTAAACGTTGGTTCTTATCGCTTACTTTCACAACTTTTTTATCATTTCACATGAAATATTCAACCGTTAGTTTTTCCTGTTTTTTTGAAGGACGTAGATAGACACTATTAATTCTTTACATACCTGTAAAAAAAAAAAAAACAATAAAATTTCATTGAAATTAAAAGTTCATTTCGGCTCTTTTCCATAAAAATTGTACCCAGAGCAGCAGAAAATTTTTTCCGTCCTGGCATTCTTGGGTTATAGGCCCACTGTCCCTGCCCAGGGAATATCGAGAAGGACACTGGTTTCCAAAATAAGAGTGTTTGACCAGGGGTCAAAGATCATCTGAACTTTGTCACCGCGGTGTGAGCTGCGTCTTAAGCGTGCTCGTAAAAACGGCTAAATTGCTTTCTCTACTAATCATTGTTGTTCTTGCGCTGTTATCATTTGTGAACCTCCTTGGAGGAAAAAAGAGGTAAATTTGCATCCTGATCTAATATAGCATTGATTGACTCCTTCACATGCACTCATTGTCGTTAACGCGTTCTTTTAAAACAAAATACGAGTCGCCATTAGTGAATTCCTCTCTAGGCAAAAACTTTATTCTTGCCTGAAAATTTAATAGGTCTACATAGGTACGATTTTCACTCGATGATGGACTGCCATACATAATCTGCTGTCTCCTGTATGCGCGCTAGGTCTGTCCCGATTGCGCTGGAAAAATCGCCAAAAAGTGCTCGAACAGTGCTCTATTTCTGTAAAATGTCTTTGAAATGTAAAAATAGTGCACGAAAGTTTCTCGCAGTTACTTTATTATTATTATTATTATTATTATTATTATTGTTATTATTATTATTAGTATAGGAAATCGTATGAACGCGAGTGCATTTCGTAATATATGGGCACGAGTTGCGTTTCTCAAGTTCTCAAAATTGCACTAGTCGCAGGCGAGTGCAATTTGAGAACTTGAAAAACATCACGAGTGACCATATATCACGAAATGCACGAGCGATCATACGATTTTTTATTTATAATATTCTCAACAAAATTATAAAAAAATCAAGAAAACGCGACCGTCACGCTTCTATGGACACGCAACTCTGAAGTGGCTTCCAAACTGCTCACATGTTTTATTTCAACCAATCAGTTACAACCTAGTGACAGGTAAACCAAGCGTGAATTTTCGGGTAAACTTCAGAAACTTTATGAACTGAACAAGTTTTTATATCAAGAGCATGAAAAATCAGTTAAGCGGTGGCAAGTTTGTAATTGTTCCGTAATGAGTTACCTCGAACCATAGTTCCCTCTATTAACTATGCTCGAAGAGACAGTTAATACTGAACCGCCTGTCCTTGAATGACGCTAAACGTGACTTGACAGTTGTGGAAATTGTTTACCGTAAAAGCATGGTGGGTGCTTGCTTGCTGGATCTGTTCCGTACTGGTTGGAAGAAAATACCACACTGAAAATCCTAGGAAACTGTTTTCTTGATTTTTTTATAATTTTGTTGAGAATATTATAAATAAAAAATCGTATGATCGCTCGTGCATTTCGTGATATATGGTCACTCGTGATGTTTTTCAAGTTCTCAAATTGCACTCGCCTGCGACTAGTGCAATTTTGAGAACTTGAGAAACGCAACTCGTGCCCATATATTACGAAATGCACTCGCGTTCATACGATTTCCTATACTAATAATAATAATAACAATAATAATAATAATAATAATAATAATAATAAAGTAACTGCGAGAAACTTTCGTGCACTATTTTTACATTTCAAAGACATTTTACAGAAATAGAGCACTGTTCGAGCACTTTTTGGCGATTTTTCCAGCGCAATCGGGACAGACCTAGCGCGCATACAGGAGACAGCAGATTATGTATGGCAGTCCATCATCGAGTGAAAATCGTACCTATGTAGACCTATTAAATTTTCAGGCAAGAATAAAGTTTTTGCCTAGAGAGGAATTCACTAATGGCGACTCGTATTTTGTTTTAAAAGAACGCGTTAACGACAATGAGTGCATGTGAAGGAGTCAATCAATGCTATATTAGATCAGGATGCAAATTTACCTCTTTTTTCCTCCAAGGAGGTTCACAAATGATAACAGCGCAAGAACAACAATGATTAGTAGAGAAAGCAATTTAGCCGTTTTTACGAGCACGCTTAAGACGCAGCTCACACCGCGGTGACAAAGTTCAGATGATCTTTGACCCCTGGTCAAACACTCTTATTTTGGAAACCAGTGTCCTTCTCGATATTCCCTGGGCAGGGACAGTGGGCCTATAACCCAAGAATGCCAGGACGGAAAAAATTTTCTGCTGCTCTGGGTACAATTTTTATGGAAAAGAGCCGAAATGAACTTTTAATTTCAATGAAATTTTATTGTTTTTTTTTTTTTACAGGTATGTAAAGAATTAATAGTGTCTATCTACGTCCTTCAAAAAAACAGGAAAAACTAACGGTTGAATATTTCATGTGAAATGATAAAAAAGTTGTGAAAGTAAGCGATAAGAACCAACGTTTAGGTGTCATCAACGTTTAGGTGTCCATGCCATTCCTTATTTTTTAGTCGGGATCATTTGCGGTCCTCATCGGTGATCATTTCCGGTGCGGGATCATTTGCGGTAAAATTTGGGGATCATTTGCTGTCCTGGGATCATTTGCGGACCCGTACAATACTAGGAAATCTCGATGTTTGGACACTTAGAAAAAATTCGTACTCTGACTCCGGTGTCAAATCTCATAGAAAAATTGAAGTTGGAAGCCTGGTTACTTGCTCAGAAACATGAGAAATGCGAAGCGATTCTAGGTGATATTTTGATTTTGTTGTGCACGAATTCTCTTAGCTTCGGCATACTATATAAGAAAAACCTCAACTCACGGGCAGTCAAAATTCATGAATAATCAATACATTCAATATCCATTAAAACCGGATCGATGAAACCTCCCGAGAGTATCTCAGCATTTCGATCTATACACCAAACGCGTTTTTACAATGTTTTGGTTTTGCACAAATTGTACGAACTTTGCCTGACTCACGGGTACGATTTTTCAACAACTACATCACCTTACCAGTACCCGGCAATCACAAGTTCTTCCCTTTTTTCCACCAAAAGTTTTCTTTGAACCTGCTGAGATGTTGGTGTAGGAATACCAAGCCTTTTTTTGGTCTTGATAATTGCCTCACCAAGCTAGTACAAATAGCTATGACAACCCGCTTAAGCGTTCGGTGACGAAACTACGCGACAGGGAAATATGGATCCGGTGTAACACTCCAGTTGCGTGACAAAGGTTGCACATGGTGTTATTAATTTTCGCGCCAAAAGGAAGTCAGCGATGGCAGCGATGAAGTTACTGTCAGTGCTGTACTGTAAAGCTACTAAATGTACTTTCCCTACACGGCTTATGCAGTTATCAATGTTATGCCCGAAGGGGGGGGGGGGACCACGGGATGAAGTGGGAACTTTTAACGTCCTTGCGCACCCCACGTGGGGAATTTTAGCACTCTTTGAACATAAATGTTTGCCCCGGGATCGGGAAGTTTGATCAATGTAAAATGAAAGCGAGCGGGGAGGTTGGATACGAATGTTCCGCCATGTTGAAAGTACCAAGAATTTCCAGAAGTTGAAACTTTCCAGTTGCAATAAAATGGAGGAAAGAAAGAACTTTAACAAACCATTGTTTTTTTAATATTGATGTATTTGTAAACAGCTACTTTGTTTCCGTTCTAAAGTCTTACTGAATTTTCATGTAATTGCTATTCATGCTGTTCTTTTGTCTTTTTGTGACTGTTGGTTAATCAAGTGCAGCAGTTGTATGTATGTATGTATACGTAATTGGCCACTCCCCATCGGGGCTTTTCAGGACCAATGTAAACAAACAATGACAAATTAATATTCATATAATTATAACTAGGTTAAGAATCCCAACTGGCGGGGGGCAGACCAGTTGGCTATTTACAAGTGTAGCCGAGAAGTTGAACTCGGGGCTTCCGAGATCAATATCAGCTAGCTGTCAGAACGGGATTTGAACCTGCAACTTACGGATTTCAAATCCGGCGCTCTAACTACTCGGCCACGCAACCATTAAAACCGGATCGCAACTGGTTTTGTTTTTGGTATAGACAACAGGTATAGCATAGGTAATATCACATGAAACTACAGCATGAGGGCCAACAATAACTTGAAGACCGAGGACAAACTTAAACGCTCTTAATTGAAACTTTAAGATTCTACATGAAAAACTGGAATAGTTGTATATGTTGACGCTATAATATATATAAAGAGTGGTAATATTTTGGGGGTCTGTGAATTCATCAGCTAAGTGAAATTATTAAAGAAAACAAAATCAAATTGAAGCTTGTTTTCGAGGCTTTAGCAGTATGTAAATTTTTGGGGTCTTATGCTCTGCATACAGACGCCTTAGTCAGGAGAGATCTTGTTTGTCACTTTGAGAACGAGATATCACGTGACAAATCTTTGGGAGTATAAATAGGAAGGGAGACTGCGTACAAGTAATTGCTAGACCAAGTTGTTTCGTCGGCCATTGCTTCTGTCGTAGCGTTGTTGTTGTGTAATTGCAGCCGTTTTACCACATTTTATGAAAATTTAGAGAGACGCTTTCCCTCGAAACTTAGTTGCAATTGTCCAAGGTAAGTTATTTTGTGCTGTTTATTATTTCATTCGAAAATTACAAATTGCACTCAGGCTTATCCCGGTGTCTTATGTCTGCCTTGGTTGTTCTTTGTTGTTTCATTTAGGTGTTGGGAGTGAGTTTCTTCGCTTAATTCGGCGGTATGGGAGTTGTTTGCTCACGCAAACTTACATATCTAGACTCGGCTTGGTGTGAAGTGCAGATTGAACTGAAACTGTAATGTTGTTTGAACCCAAATTGGAAGTACTTGCTGAAAATGTGCGTGACACAAATCGACACTGACTTAGTTAGCCGTGACATGTGGGGTAGAGACAAAACCTGGGGTAGGCCATGGCCTAGTGCATGGGGTAGACCATGGCCTACCGGTGGTTAACTTCCCTAAAAACAAACAAGATTAACCAAATGGAAATAAAAAACCAAAATAAACGCATGAAACTGTAATATGATGCCCAGGGATGCACATTTCTCTTTTCCTCGTGGCGACCGGTGGTTTTAATTGACTGAATGACTGACTGACATTGATATGACCACTGGCAAGGAGGAACGAAGTACCGAGACTACAAATCTTCCCACAGTCATCATGGACTCAAGTGGCAGAGATGAGCCCGATGAACACTTTATCACCAATCCGCGATTAATGATAAACACTCGGCTATTTGCGACAGTACTTGACAGTCCGGGATCGTTATCATTTTTGATAACCTCACCAAAACAAACCATAAACCAATCGTTGCACAGGATTTCGTTCACGTGATGTTATTTGGTAGCAACAGTGTATAATTCAATATGCCGGTCGACGAGGCGCTGCGATGAAAGGGGCTACTCACAACATCACAATGCAGCGTCATTGAATTAAATTTAGGTTTGCTTCATAATAGGTTATGGGATTATGGAATAAAAACAGAAATGTATGGAAGAAAACTGTCTTCGTCCAAAGTTACTGCGAATTTAATTCCCACACCGTGTGACATTTGTTCCGCGAGTAATATGACACAGCGAAGGTAGACAACAAATATTCTGTTCACAAAAGCGTTGTTTATTGACACTAACATGATAATAGCTTCCATTTTCCCTCAGGCTTCATTGTCTTGGTAGCTGGCGAAGCTGCTTGTTCAACAGTCTGTAGTAAATAAAAACGAAAAAGTAACAGTAAATACATCTTGAAGAGCTGCAACTTAATTTCGTTTAGTTTGCGTGATAACAAACAGTACAACTTGTAACAGTTAATTCAACAGCCAGGCTCGGCGTAGTAACACGTAAAATGCAAGTAGCTAACATGTTCACGGAATATTTGTTCCTCCAGAGCTAACATTTAGAGAGCTTAAAACATATCTGGCAATACAAACGAGCCGAGAGAGAAGAAACCTGGCAAAAAACAGAGGTGTCAAACTCTACAAATTTCACGCTGATTGCAGCGGAAGCCAACCTGACATATGACCTATGTCCTTCCAAAACCACAGGATTTTTGCTTAGCGAAATATTCAAAGATCCCCAGATCGTACCATACAAAAGGGGCAGATCCTTAGAGATATACTAGTTTGAGCAAAACTTCCTAAAGCGGCTATTACACGCGGATAGGAGTTGCGTAGGCCTGTTACCCCATTGTTGTCACTCGCTGAATCCAACGATAAGCTTCATTATATTAATGACTGGTGTGCCAGAAAACTGACCTAGTTTGGCCGGCATTTCTTGAAAATATCTCAGGACCACGAATGTGTGGACATTGAATCTTGGACTCAAAAATATAGGCAACTTACCTTTTAATGCATTTGCCGATTGACCGTCTCAGGCGATAAAAATACCTCACGTACGTCTGGCAAACATTAGGCCGGCGGGGATGAATAAAATCGCTGTCCTCTTCAATGTCGATATCATGTCGTTCGAATTCAAGCTTGAATTTTTCTTTAGGTCTTGCAGAAGTCCTTTTTGAATCGAAGACGCTGCCTTGCCACAAAATCGACATAAATTTGCTGTTTTGATTCTATGGGTACCAGCATCCGCCATCTCAATACCTAAGAACACATCAATGGGCCCTTTGCAGCTGGGGTCACGTGACCATATTTTTCCTAAAAATCTTTTGTATTATGGGCTATAACTTAAAGAATGCCAGAAATGGAAAGAGCATATCAAAAATACCAAAGTGGCAAAGTTTGAGGTCCCTAGCATTAAAGAATGAGATTTTATGGCGGTTTGAATTTCAAAAAAAAATAAGAAGATTTGTATGGAAATAGTTGCTGGAGAGCAAGGCCTTGCTCTCCAGCAACTTTTTCCATACAAATCTTCTTAATTTTTTTAAAATTCAAACCGCCATAAAATCTCATTTTTTAATGCCAGGGGCTTCAAACTTGGCCGTTTTGATGTTTTCGACACGCTTTTTCCATTTCTGGCATTCTTAAAGTCGCAGCCCATAATTTTATGAAAAGTAGGTCACGTGATGGCTTAGCTGCAAAGGGCCTATTACAGATGTAGATATGGCCGCCGTTACGAACAGCACATCGCAAATCAAAACAACCCCGTGCACTTTTTTCACAGATCGTGCACAACACTAAAAACAGATTAAATCCCAAGTATATAGCGTGAAGATTAACGACATATTTTTTGTGATTGTCGCAAAAATCTGCAAGCAACTTAAATCTAATGACAAAATGAAAAACATACCTGATCTGTATGCAAAATTGCAAGCGCTGTTTCACTTTACGAGTAGCATTTTACATCGTTTACGCTGGTCTTCAGCCGCCATCTTCAAAACACGCGAGGCTCTTCCTTTCTTGGTACTTATCGAATAGAGTTATGGGTAAAACACCCGAGCATAATCGAACAAATAACGAGCAAAGCGAAGTGAATACGAAAATTCCCAATTTTTGAAATGGCCGCCATTATATGACGTCACATGGTTATCAAAAATGATAACGATCCCGGACTGCTTGAGCGGCTCTTCTTATTCCCATTCAAAAAAGCTTCATGACTAAAAATGATTTTGTCAAGGCTTCTAGAGGTAAATTTTCAAAACCAGAGCAAGTAAATTACAGTACAGTCTTACCTGGATTCGACTTGGTACAAATGGCGGACGACTGCGATGAGTACATTTTAACCAAAAACCGCTTGTCAGATATACTTTCCAATGAACCTCCTATTAAGTGTCCGTCCTGAGAGGGACGGGGGGATTTATATCACATCTGTTTTTTTTTTCTTCTTGTTCCTTTATTTATTAATTTAGTTATTTCTTTGTTTGTTTATTTATTTATTTTAATTTTTATCATTTTTTTTACAATTTTGTTTTTTTTACTTTCTTAACCACCGGTGGGCCATGGCCTACCCCATGGCCTGCCCCATGGCCTACCCCATGGCCTACCCCATGACCTAGGCCATGGCTTACCCTGACATGTCAGTGCTAACACCTCATTTTCTGAAGGGAACGAAACACATAATACCTTTCCTTGTACTTTAGAACAGTCAGTTAAGAGGTGAGTTTTCGTTCTGTTCAAATGGCACTGCAATAAATAAGACTGTAGTGTTTCTATTTGTTTAGTCAAGTGCTACCGTAATGAGAGAAGTAGATTTATTTACACAATTATTAACATCGGCGTCGGCGGGAAACCTTCTGATGTCAGTCATAAAACTGCAGAATTACTTCAGTCAACACTATTCCTTACTTTCCTTACTTTAATGCAAATAAATATACTCCTTTGCATTTTTTGAAGCGAAATAGTAGTTTTTTAAATTTATAAACACACAAAACGATACAATACAGCCATCTCAATCGTCGTTGTAAACACAGAATATTTAATTTAAGAGCGATCCCGACGAGATGGATATCAGATAACACAAACGTGCGTGTCAATTACGTTTGCTATTAAAAAGGCCTAAAATTCCGAACATGACTGAGGTTAAAATGTAAAATAAAACTTGAAATAACCTTTTTCAAATTGAATGTTGTGTAATATAAAGCCAAGAAAGCGCCAAAATATTGACTATTTCAAAGCCGTGGATTTTTGTGTGCAATTGTGTGCAGTAGTCAGGAAGCTCCAGCTGTAGCATAAATGTTATCTTCTTTTTGGGCCCTTGATGGGATTTTATCTCTCGGTTTTTAAGTTTTCAGCTGAGTTTTTCAAAAGACAATCCTATAATAGTACACTATGCTTCCTGATGCACAAAATACAAATACAATACAGTAGAGATACAATCATACATACCCAGTGGTGGAGCTAAAGAAGGGGAGGTGGGAGGGGCTGGTTGCCCAGCCAGCTTTTCTTTCTTCTGCAATTTTTTTTACGCAAAAAAAGGGGGGCCTCCTTCCCTAGATCCACCATTGGATACATATTTTATTGCAACTCCCTACAAGGGTTTTCCGTTTACAAGACTACATAACTATACTACTAAATAAAAGTAGTTTAACAATTCCTTTCCTAAAAACTTTGACAGTTTGAAGACTGAACGTCGTCTCTTAGATTATTCCAGAGCACAGCACCACTGTAGGTGTAGGACTGCTGTCCAGTGGTTTGACAGCACCTTGAAATGTTCATTTGACCGGGGCGTTAAGTATTTCTCATGTGAATTTGTGAATGCAGGGTAAATTTCTCGATTAAGCGGCGGGTCAGGGAAGAGTTTATTTAAGATCTTTATGGCATTGCTTATGTTATGTCTGTCACTAACACTAAGGCAGCCAATATTTAGGGGTACAATGTGCAGAGTAACAGTGCTAGTGTGATTTACTTTGTATCAAGTAAAAAGAAGTGAAGAAGAAATAGAAAACATCTAGAAAAAAACAAAAGTAAGGCAGGTAAAACAATATTTCTACTTCTTATTGAAATCTTCTACTTCAGTGTTTGTTTTGAGGGATTTTCTTAAGTTAGTCAATCCTCCCTAGCCTTTTTGCCGTGACATTTTTTTATAACACTAGATCAGGGAATTAAGAGTGGGAAAATCATTATCATGAACACAATGTTTGCTGAAAGTAGCCCTACATTACATCCCAGGGAATAACGTTTCAAACAGTTGGGGGGGGGGCACAATCCCCTGCCATACTCCCCGAACGATGTGCAGTGCTCATCTTGCCCGGGGGGGGGGGAGGGGTACTCCCTTATTTGGGCTATACGGGGACGTGCCGCTGGATAGGGTATGGTTTTTTGGCCTGGCTGTCCGAAACAGGGTATACAATTCGACTTGCTTCTGTCCTAAACAGATTAGAACCTGTCCTAAACAGGGTATGTTATTACGAGCCGAGAGACTTTAACCCAGACTGCGAGCAATCTCTTTCTTTTTTTAGCCTGCGACCCGGAGCCTGCGAGAAGTTGAAAGAGCATGCGATCGAGTGGCAGAAAAGCGACGCATTTTTTTCCTGATTTGCGCAATATCAACTGAGTAAACCGACATTTGGTAGGTCTAGTTTCTTTATCTCGGATAACGCGATGAAAGAAAGATGTTACTGTGTCGCGCAGACATGAGGGATCCCGCTGGTATATATTTTGTTTAGGGACATTTTCTCTGTGAAAGTTTTATTAGTGCTTTAATCAAAATAAAATTAACCTCCAAAAATAAGTTCCTCTTATTCATCATACAAAAATTGAAGGAATCATTCCTCTTTGATTTGCTATTAAAAAAAACATCGCTTT
>JAHPZR010055777.1:15000-27262 GCA_019787425.1 Platygyra sinensis | reverse complement strand
ACGACTTTTCATGGAAAATTGGCGAGAACAAAGGACGAATTTCGACGAATTTCTTTTGCATTACTTTTGCACAATACTGTAGAAGATAAAATCGCCTTACTAGAAAAAGAATTGGACCAACCCTCCGCCAGTGAATTGCAAAAAACAAATATAAAAGAACAACTTGAGATATGTAAAAGTGAACTAGAAGAGATAATCATGCGGCGCACCCAAGGGGCTATTTTGAGGTGTAAAATTAAATGGTACAATGATGGTGTGAAGAATACAAAACACTTTCTCAATCTTGAAAAAAGACACTTTAAACTTAGTACAATAAGTCAACTCAAAATTAATGAGCATGAATTTGTCACATCTGATAGCAAAATTCTCTCCGAGTGCGAAACCTTCTATAAAGAGCTTTACACGACCAATAAAAAAGCAATACCGGCCAAAAGTGAATTTTTCCAGCTCGAAAATGACACGGTCCTGGACATCAATGAGGGCCTTTAACAGAAGAAGAGTTCCTAGAAGCCTTGAAAAGTATGGATCACAGAAAAACACCAGGGTCTGACGGACTACCAGCTGAGTTCTATAAAACTTTTTGGAAAGAGTTATCTTCATTGTTAATAAATACTGGAACCCTTTAGATTACTCAGAGGAGTGGAATCACTAAACTTATACCAAACTAGTGAGACAATCTCAGACAGTGCAGAGTGTTATGCTGGACTGTAAGTACATTTTGAGTCATCAGCTGCCTGTATGTAACTTGTTAGTTCAAGGCCCAAAAATAACTTTCAATTACTGTTTGACAAGAAGGTTTTAAATTTTACTGTGGTGTTTTACGTTGAATTTCGTTTATTTTTAATTCATTGATACGTTGAACTAGCAAACGTGATATTTTTTTTTCAACGCCAACATTTGTAACTTGTTACTTTTGTTTTCCTCACAAAGTTTGTAACATGATACCCTTGTTTTCCCAAAAACATACAAAGAAAAATATGCTGGCTCTTTTCATCCTGGAGAAAAATGAACTAATGTTATTAACTTATGAAAAAAATGGAAGAGGAATGATTTTGTTTCATTAAAGAGGCAAATTTTCATATCATCCATAAACAGTTACTAATTTAATTATCAAATAGTCATGTCGTGTCTCGGAATAGCACGTTCTTATTAGGTTGCGACCGTTGGTACCATGTTAATAATAAACTAGTTCAAAATACACAATGATATCGATTGAGACAACCGAGAAGCGTTTTAACTTTACCGATATTATTTATATCTTACATCGGTGAATGAGTCCCCTGAAAGACTGACTAAAGTTATTTCCGGTTTCCGTAAGTGCCATAGTGTCTGCAGCAATATTTGAGAAGTTTCTTTTGTCACGACATTAGTACCGGGTACTTTTAATGTCGCTAACTCGGAAATGTTTAGGGTGAATACATTTGTGAACTTCTTGTTCTCTTTCATGTGGGGAGAAAATAAACAGGCGACTGAGGAGATCCCTCTTTAAAGCTTAGCAAACACGAAATAGTTTGAAAATAGCACACGGCATTTTTTAACCGAGCTAGGGATGATTCCAAACGATACGCTGTCACAAAAGCGTTCTTTGCACTAAAAAGGAAAACTGACATTACCTGAAATATAACTGCTATCGCCCGTTAAGAGGAGTGTGGTATCGCACGCATCAACTCTGAACTCGAGAACGGATTGTGTCATACTGACAGTGCTAGAGTGCATGCATCTTACATGTTGTGTTCTACCACAAGGAAAAGCACTTAACGTCCAAGTGTAATAGTGTATGAAACGTATCGTTACCTAACATATAGTTAACACTAATGCTAATCAATCTGCGCATGCGCCTCGAGCAAATTGCTTCTGTTCTTAAGAGCGGATTAGTACCACAAGGATATCAAGAGAATATTGGAACCATATATAGTTTTCTGATGTTACGAAAGAAGTAATGAAAGTATGGTACGTTTTACGTAGTAATCAAAGGTACCTACCCCACCCGCTCAAACCAAGGCTAATTAATTAATTGAAATTAATTAATTAAAAAACATTAAAGTGCTACTGAAACGAAATTTTCGTATCCTCTTTTATCTGCTCAATCTATAGTTTTCAACCTAGTCAAAATCATGGTGAATTTTATTTTTGTCAAATCCCAACGGAAAGTGCTGCTTTTAGCCTCCGAAGTCGACTTTTTCGAGCAAAACTGTGTCCGGGCTCTGGAACCGAGTTTAAGGACCTTGTGACGTCACTGGTTGTGTTCACGTATGAAGCGCCAGAGATTACCTCTTGTTTTCACTTGAGTTATTCACGTTTATTCTTCATATTATCGATAACCTAGTAGGTTTCTTCCTTGTAATTTCTGTCCAGCCTTGACAGAAAATACACATCGTAGACGTTAGAGGGCACCAGAGTGTAGATTAACGAAAATGAATGCTACAGATTAGAACAGCTCAGTATATACCTTTCGAACATCTTGAGTACACGATTGGAGACTTCAAAGACGAATGTGGCTACTTTTATATCAAGACCTGAAGCCTGAACACAATATATTGTCCTTTTGTTTTCAGCTTGGATCAGAAACTTGGATTCTCACTGTTATCTAAGGTCTATTTAACCTAGGTTTGAATATGTATCTTCCGCAACTTTACTGCATTAATTAAAAGCGATAAGCACATTACCCATCCGCACAATCATGAAATTATTAACGGTCCACAAGCTTTGCAGCGAGTACTAGATTGCACACAGAGGGCATATTTTTATGATACTATTAAGTGAGAGTTGTTGTGAGCATCGTTGGAACTAGAATTGTGGTCTACAGCACGGTCAGTTTGCTTTTAATATCGCGGCATACGCATCAGTGTAAACAAAGCGGCTGATATTTTGCTTTTCTTACACGTATCAGTCCCAAATGCAACATTTCACGGCCGATGGATTACTTTGAGTTCCTTACCGTGTATTATGTCTAAGATCTTCATTTATTAGTATCCAAGTTCAAAGCAATTCGTTAAAACATCGCTAGTTTACATTTCGAAGGTTTATTTTCAGAATGTGAACTAATTTGCATATATGATCTTTTGCTGCCGACACGGTCACGCTTTCTTTAGTTTCCTGAAAAGACGGGGTCATGGCAGCTTAGTTTGTCTTTAAAGTTTTAAATTCGTTACCTCTATATAAAAGACGAGCCTTTCTTAAATTGTTGCTGCTGTGGTAACTTGTAGGATGTAGTAGGCTCGATTTCCACCGCTTTCTCGTGTCCAACCAGATAAAAGGTCACTCTGTATGTAGCACAATCTTGTCCGCGGCGAGCGTTGGGTTTCCTCCGCGCGAAGCGACTCTAAGAATAGAAGCGTTGTTGCTGCGATTCATGCAGCAATACTCCGGATAATATTTTCAGAAGCCGCTTTCTCTTGTTTTCATGTCTATTTTACTTTATGAGTGTAGCTATTGTTAAATGAGTGATCGCCATTTGATTAAGTGTCCTGATCGTTTTGCGATTTAACAACTCGGACTCGTTTGCTTGCTTACATAAATATCCTGGAAATATCCAATTGAATAGACTGAAAGGCTTCAGGATGAACTCTCCGCCTCTTCAGGTTTACAGCTACTGTTCTTAACTGCTTCACAGCTCTGAGATGTCCTAAAGATGTTTTTCGGGGGCTTTGAACACTAATCCCTTCTCCCATAATCACTCTATATTTTCAGTGAGGCATCAGAGTAACACAACCAGTGACGTCACTACGGTGTTTTGGCCGCGCCAAGATGGCCGCCAATTTTAGGCTCACCTGGTCAACTTCGAACGGCTGAAAAAGCAGTTTTCACTCACCGTATGCGAAAAAAAAGTTTGCAGTGTTTCCAAGTAAGGTTCAAACTTTATCATTAAGCAAAAATGTCACATGCGAAAATTTCGTTTCAGTAGCACTTTAAAGTTTACACCTTATGGCCTTACTGCCATAGTGCTTTAGCGGCGTCAACCCCCAAACCATCCCAATAGTGCACTCTGCACTAAAAAGGACTCGGAACCGCACTTCATTAAACATTGGCGCCCATTATCTCTCCTAAACTGCGACTACAAAATAGCAGCGAAGGCTATCGCAAACCGAATTAAGTCTGTTATTTCAAAACTCATCAACAATGATCAGACTGGTTTCATAAAAAGACGATTTATTGGAGAAAATATAAGATTGCTTGATAATATTATAAACTATGCTTCGGAAAATAATATCCCCGGTCTTCTACTTTTTATCGATTTTGAAAAAGCTTTTGACTCTCTCGAGTGGTCCATATCTCTTTATCCTATCTGCTGAAATCCTAGCTAAAGCAATCAGATCCAATAATGAAATCAAAGGCCTCACTATAAAAAAATTGAAGTCAAAATAAGCCACTATGCAGACGACACAACCTTTATACTTAATGGCACAAAGGAATCTTTATCTGCAACACTTAATACGATCGAAAGTTTTGGAAGAGAGTCCGGCCTTAGACTGAAAAATAGAAAGACCGGAGCCTTATAGATCGGATCAATGGCAGGTAACAAAGAAAAACTCTTTCCCGAGAAGAATTTCAAATAGCCAAAAAATAATAAAAGTAAAGTTTCTTGGTGTTTGGCTTTCCATTGATCCCAATATCACGTTAAAATTAATATTAACTTACGAGGAAAAAATGGACCAAATAAGCAATATCCTAAACATCGGCGGTTAACCTTAATGGGAAAAATCCAAGTGATCAAAAGCTTAGCGGCGTCACAACTAACCTACAATCATTGCCATATTGTTGGCACACAAACACCTTATTCGAGTCGCCCTCCCACTCCCACCTGCTCAATGTTGTTCACAAACCTTGTAAAATTCATTAATTATTCATGAGCGTGCAAACCAATCCCAGCACAATATTCAGATCACATGTACACAACTGTAAACCCCAATACAAATCAACTGTCTGAAAGCTCGGGGAGGGATTGAATAGGTAGCAGGGAAAGGCTGGGGTTGATGAATTATTAAACAGTAGAATTAACTTTTGATACAAACTCCTGCTCAGCTAATTAGTATTCATTAACTTTTGATACAGATCTCTACTGATTAAAATGAATAACAAAATGGACATATTTTCATCATAGAATTTAATGCGATGAAATAATGCTTCAAAGATTGTAGTTTTACCTCCTGTCACTTTTCTCCATTATGTTAAACGCCTTTTCTCCTTGTACGTTTCCCAAATGGCGATTAATGCCGCAAACAAGTAGGTACAGCGTCTTAGGAGGGTAGCGTTCCCCGGTTTGCTTCGCAACTTCACAAATGAATTTGCAGAGCCAGAAGTTTAAACTGTCGGCGGACATGTGCTCGAGTGGGACTGACAAGTCCTCGACATTGGTCGACTCAAGTCCGTTGCCTCCAGATGTTTCCAACTGCGCTTTTTTGTTCATTCTCGTATTCTGCCAGGCAGTAAAAACGTTCACCGCCCATTTTGTATTGTACTTGGTGTTTTTAGGTACGGTTTCAGACAATAACAAAATTTCTTCCTTTTCAGTTTTCGGCGGACGAAAACGAACTGTTGCCATACTGGCGATTTCGCAGTGACTGAAAATTTAGAATATTTCTATTATTGTCTCATGCACTGTCTCCTGTGGGACGTACAGCATTTTGGCATCCATGTCACAAAACAATACTTTGCATTCAATTTATTGTTTTCCTTTCGCAAGTAGGTGAAAATATTTGCGTCCGATGTGTATGGCATTCTGGCATGCATGTCCAATGAACGAATCCCATAACAATACTTTGCATTCAATTTAATGTATTCATTTCCCAAGTAGGATAAAATATTCGCGTGAGATCTGTATGAACGTTTACAATGGCTCGCCTATCGGCTCGCCATTGTAAACGCCCATACAGATCTCCCGCTCATATTTTATCTACTACATAAAAGTGTCCTCGCAAGGACTTCGGACAAATTGTGCTTTCCAACATTGAATGGGGGAAAGGGGGTGTGTGGGCCAACGACTTACGACACTGATTATCTATACGTGATAATTTGAGGTCACAAAATTATGTATTCGGGTCAGTCATAAAAGAACTTGAATTTTGGCACGAAAAAGAGTGTTACTACAGCATGGCACGTTGTTTTGGATGGGGGCTTTTTAAGTAGTGTACAAAAAGAGACTCAGTAACACCTTTTCAATTTCACAGTTGTGTAGAGCATTTTTAGAGCAAAACGAGGAAAGTCAAAATGGTTTTCAGAGGACTTATCCTTGCTGATGTAAGATCTGAAGTCTTTCAACCGAGAAGGAACACTGATATGACCGATGAGAACTATCGGGGAGGCATGTGGCATATCCTGGTCATCCATCGGAAGAACTTTACGACGCGGGATTCAGGGAAATTTTAGTGAACGAAAAAAGCCCCCAAAAACTAAGTGTTCGACAGCAACGTGTCCTGGTTCGAAACATTAAGAAACTGCGTGAAAGTAATCCGAGTTTTTCTTTTCTCGACTTAATAAAGGACAGCAGTGTGAGCCTGCAGATGATGCTTCTGAATGAACGGTGAATCGCTTCCTTCATAGCCTGCGAGCAGGCTCACTTGTTTGGGTAGGATATCGCGGGCAAAGGTGCGGGAGCTGCAACCACGAGCTGGCGAGAAAAATGGGGCGCCTCATTCTTCTCGCCGGCTTCGCCGGTTCTCGGTTCTTTGTCGCCTTTGGTCGTGATACCCTACCCAAACAAGTGAGCCTGCTCGCAGGCTACTTCCTTCAACGCCAAGGATTTCACTATTTGCAGACACGAATAATGTGGAATTTTTCTTTTCACAAATGTATTATTTTAGTTCTGTGCATTAAGAGCGAAACTGTTAGGTCATTGACAGTTCAGTATTGAGAGATGATTGTGGCATCATTTTCGAACGGGTTACCATTGTAACACGCTCAAGTTCAAAAGAATAATTACTCAGACCAACTTTTCCTAATTAATCGGGTTACAGTGGTAACACATTGCAGTTATGGATAAACAGTTCACTGTAGACACAATGGTTATAAATGTACAAGTATCAGCTTCCATAAAAGCTATTAAACCTGTTCATTGAAATATCAAATATATTTTATCTGATGAATTCCGTATCGCGTCTGAACTAATTGTCGGACTGACAACCATCTCTATGGCCTGGAGAGTTTGATGACCACATGGAAATGTATTGCCCTGCTCTATGTGGCTCTTTACAGCACGCCCACTGTACAACTCACGCACCGCGTAACTCAAACACCTCCAAAACAATTTCTGCAAAACGCTGCCAAGAAGGTACTTTTCTCGTATACGCATGGCTATATGTAATTAGGTAAACACGCCTTAGTTCCCTCAACACCAAATTACCCTCAGAAATTTCATCAGTTTGGGAACGAGACATATCTTACTGACACCGAAGAAAGTTATGTAAAATAAAATTCGCACTGCTTTAGCAATGTTACGCGCGTCCCACGAGACCACCAGTTGTCACGGGCGTCTCGCACCAATTATGCAAAGAAGCTTAAATTTTCTTTGCGAATAAAAATATTTAACAGTGTATGAAGTTCAAAAGTGGTCTTTTGTGCTTTCAAGGTATATACATTTTTTCATGTGAAACAGTTATTTCCTCCTCTAATCATTACATACTTGAAACATGATGTGACCAAGAGGTATAAAACTCTATCTCTGTTACTTATACCTCCTTGCAAAATACAATCATTGCCATATTGTTGGCACACGAACACCTTATTTGAGTTGCCCTCCCACTCCCACCTGCTCAATGTTGTTTACAAACCGTAAAAGTGTCCTCGCAAGGAAGTTCGAACAAATTGTGCTTTCCAACATTGAATGGGGGAAAGGGGGTGTGTGGGCCAACAACTTGTGACACTGATTGTATATCTTAGTACCACTGGTGACAAACCATAAAATTATTAAAGAAATGGCATTTTCTACAGCTTTCTTTGGAACAACAAAGGTGACAAGATTAAGCAAAGTGTCATGATAAATAACTATGAAAGCGGCAGTTTAAAAATGATCGACATCTCCTCATTTAACAAATCACTTAAGACCACCTGGATCAAGAAACACCGAATCCAACCGGGGAAAATGAAAGGATTTTTTTCGAACTCGAACTCGAAAATACGGCGGAATTCTAGTCTTCACTAGTAACCTAAACAGACACGACATTCTAAAAACAATATCAGTTAAAGACCCATTTTTGCAAGAAATTGTACAAATTTGGTCGGAAGTAAACTTCGATAACCAAATTAAAACCAAGCAATACTTCTTTGAACTGCTCATATGGCACAACTCACTCAGCAGGATCAACGACACACCAGTTTTCTATAAACACATTTTCTTGCGAGGAATTTCGAAGGTGTCTCATTTGATGAAGGACTTGTGCACTTTCCTCCCCCTTCCAGAATTCTCAAACACCTACAATATACGAATAGAGTCCTTGAAGTATCTTGGTCTAATCTCTAAACTCTGGTAGCTTTATAACAGTAATTTTTCTGGTAATGAACCTAAAGACCCAGTTATATCCGACTCTTTCCTCGAAGCATTTTCCAAAAGCAATAAGGTGAATAGAGTTGCATATGGGAAGCTTATCACTGCTAAAAGCACTTCACCCATCAAAAGCCAATTGAAATGGAATGATAGGATTATTTGTTGTGAAGGGTGTACTGCTGACTGGAAAAGCGCTTATTGCCTGGCAGCAAAATACACTAAAAGCACTAAACTTATAAACTTTCAATACAGACTCCTGCACAGAATTTTACCGACGAACCTTTTTCTAGCAAAAATTAAAATAAAACAAGACCCAAACTGTTCTTTCTGTCACAACCATCACAAAAACGTGATTTATCTCTTCTGGGACTGTGAGATAGTCTCAGCTTTTTGGGAAAACATGACTGGAAAACTTCAGCAATGCAATCTGATATCGATAAACTACCAAAAAAATATCTCCATATATTTGGGCCTGAGGCCTGACACCTCTCAGTTCTCACTTCAACTGAACTTCTGTTTTCTTTTAGCAAGACATATATGGAACTGCAGGGCGAGTAACAAGACTCCTCTTAACAAGCTTCCTAGTGCGACTTAAATCTCAGTTCAATATAGAATCGTACAACCCTTGCCTAATCTCAAAGAAATGGAACCCTCTACTCCCGCTCCTCAATAGGGAGTTTTAGCAATGAAGACGGCGACGGCGGGGACAAAACCTTGTAAAAAATGAATTTATATTTTACCTTTGAATGTCGCAGCTGTGTAAATCTGTCCAGTAGTCTTGTCGGTCTAAAAACTCGCTCAGGCTAAACATGCACCCACAATGTTTTTTTGAAAACAAGATACGAAAAATTAGCCATTGCGGTTCGCGTTCTCCAAAATACATAGAAGTTAGTCATTTCACGTTGTTGTTTTGCAGAGGACGGCAAAGAAATATACAAAGATTCAAAACGCACGTGCACAGCTATTGTTTTGCTCATTAAACCTTTTGTTTGTGACGCTCTCCTCGCCGTAGCCGTCATGGTTTGCTAAAACTCCCTAATATCTCATAACCTCCAAAGTAACAAAAAGCTCTTGCTGCATTTCTATCTTCTTTATGCAACTTTCCAAGACCCCTGGTACATTTGAGGAGGCCTCATTGTCGCAACTGTCTATTATAGTTATGTCTCTCTGCGTTTTTTACTAACATTTATCTATAGCATAGAACATTATCTATAGCATATTATAATCCATCAAATCTTTTCGCTCATGTGCGATTGGTCTAAACACGTCACATTACCGAATATCCCCCAGCTAAAACTGGGGGATGTCCAAGAATATACCCCAATTTTCAAAACTGTGCGCGTTGCGTGAAGATTTGAAGGATAATAAACACATTAGTCTCCATTTGGGGCGAAAATATGCTCGGATATTTGTCCTTGGACATTACCTATTCCTCGAAGCTCACAGTTTTCCTAGCCTGCAAGCAGGCTCACTTGTTTGGGTAGGGTATCACGGCCAAAGGCGACAAAGAACTGAGAAGCGGCAAAGCCGGCGAGAAAAATGAGGCGAGGAAAAGTGAGCCTGCACGCAAGCTATTGATTTTTGAATTCTGCCCCTCGCGAGGTGTCAAGTCAGCATTTCACATGTGTCTGATAGGAGCAAAGCAAAACGTAAACATGGAGACTCGGAGGATGGTCAAATTTCATGGTGGCGCGATGATTTTTCACTGTTTAATTCGAAACCACGTACAACAGAATTTCCATTCTTGAACTATAACGGCTACATTTGAGAATCAACGAATATTGAAAGCTAAAGAAACATGTGAAAACCAATTTGATAACAACAAAACAAATAATCTCTTTGCCGCACGACGAAATACATTACAGCACTGCGAAAGAAAGATGAAAGTTGTAAGTCAAAAAGACGACAAAAACAAGCTAATTCCTTTGAGATCAATCGTATTTCAACTGTACTAAATTAGTAGCCATTTAGTTCTTTTCTAAGCAGTTCTGTAGTAGCTGAATAAGACTCCATAGAATATATTTGAACGAAGCGAATAAACTAAACAAACAAACCACAATTGTTGCCACATATTAACGTATGCCTTCTCTGCTGATGCAAACGGACGTTGTGGTACGTACAGGATCATCGCTAAAAAGGTCATTTACATCTTGTAGCGAAGAACAGGCCAAACCGAGAGGCTGTCCTTCCTTAACCTGGTCTTCAATTAGACCTATCAACGGGCAAATAACTAGAATCATACCGTTCGGATACTCTCCTTCTCAAATCTTCTTCTGTTCGATCGCTGTGGAGAACAGCTAAACAAAACTCTTACCAAAACCGGTCTGCATCACTGCGAAAACATCCCTCCCTTCCAGTAAACAATTCTTAGCAATTTTCTGCTCAAGTTTTAGTTTAAAACTTAATTCAGAATTAATCGAAAGCTTGAGGAACGCTCCTTGAACAAAGCCTACAGACGGTTCGCGTGATGTGAAATGCAGTAAGCTTGCACTGGTTTCTGTAATCTGTCAATTTTAACCAATCGGATCGCTGCGTTCGTCAGCAAACGCAGGGAATTCAAAAATCAATAGCTCGCGTGCAGGCTCACTTTTCCTCGTCCCATTTTTGTCGCCAGCTCGCGGTTGCAGCTCCCGCACCTTTGCGCGCGATATCCTACCCAAACAAGTGAGCCTGCTCGCAGGCTACAGTTTTCCTCAAGCTACGTTCTCGGAAAACTGTTCGCTTCTCGGAACAGATAATGTCCGCGGACAAATATCCTAGCATATTTTCGCACCAAATCGAGACTATTGTTTATACATACAAACAATGACAGTAACAATGGTTAAACAAGTTAAGGCTAAAATGAATTTAAGCACTGGAGCCCCCCTTCCCCCTTCCTTCCTTCCTTATTTATTTATTATTTTATTTATTCATTCATTCATTCATTTATTTATTCATTTATTTTATTTCTTCTCATTGATATAATTTGCTTTGTTTTTAAATCAATATAGTGTAGTGTAATAGTATAGCTGTGTTGTAAGTAACTTGTGTACTTGTGCCGTAATTAAATCAAAGTGCTCCGTGAGCAAACTCGTGAAGTGAGCAAACGAATTAAAATATTTTTTGGATCATATGTTTAATATTATTCGGTTTAGAAAATATTGTGGCTGATTTTCATGTTTAGAGTACAAGCAGTGGTTCAGTGTTCACTCATAACGTACCAAAGAAAAAAAGTAATAGTTAGATAAGAAGGCATTACAATTGAAACGATCATGCTTATACATTTGACAAGGGTGGACAATGTCATGTTTTAAACATTTTTGTTTCTGGTTCACCAAGAAATAGTTGGCAGCAAATGTGGTTGAAAAGTGAACATTGGAAATATTGAAAAATCAAGGGTAATACTGTCTTAATGAAAACATTAATCATTCTCTCTTTATCAAATGAGATAAACAGAAACTAGTTTTAAGTTTTGTTGCCATTGTCTTGTGCTTATAAGGATTGTACAAGGCCATGTTCAAGACATTTTGGATGGAAGTTTCCGATGTAAACATTCAGTGAAATGCAAAGTCTAGGCGATATTTAATTCCAAGTTGCAACAAGGCGACGAGGAAACGGGGGTTATTTTCCTTTGTCGGGGGAAGTTAGCAAACAGAGAGGAAAAGACTTCCAGCTCACGTAACCAATGTAGGTATGCCAATAACGAAGAATATAGAATGAACAAGTTGCCTATAGTATCCACAGGAAAGAGTATCTAGTTCTATTGCAGCCTTAAGTTTCACTGGCTTTAAAAACAATGAAAAT
>JAHPZR010055777.1:0-10000 GCA_019787425.1 Platygyra sinensis | reverse complement strand
AAACTCCCAAACCGAACATGATGACATGAGTGACAACATTTTTTTTTTGTCTTCATCAATACAGTTGCCAATTGTGAGGTTATTTGGACAAGAAAGTGACCTACATCTTTAGGCTTTCCCTTTTCCTTTTTCCTGCATATTTAATGCTCACTTGACCCAATCACTATAATCTGGGTATCATTGGAAAGATTTTTTCTCCTATAGAACTTGAGTATAAGTGATGCCAATTTGGTAAAGGGTGATGACATCAAAAGTGGAACAAACTCATTATGGCCTGCTATGGCTATCACAGGCATCAATGGGTTAAGGTAGAAGCATACAACCTTAAGTTAAACAGCTGTTTTGGGAGGCTTGGTGGCCTCGTGGTTAGTGTGCTCGACTCTGGAGCAAGCTGTCCAGGTTCAAGCCCTGAACAGGGACATTGTGTTGTCTCCTTCGGCAAGACACTCAACTCTCTCCAGCCAGGAGTATAAATGGGTACCAGCAAATTGTTGGGGAAACCTAACAAATCATGGGGGAGTGACCTGCGATGGACTAGCATCCCATCCAAGGGGGAGTAGAAATTCTCCTAGCCGCTTCATGCTACAGAAAGTGGGACAAGCTCCGGCAACTATGAGTCAGTCATGGCTCCAAGGCCTCACACACTAAACAGCTGTTTTGGAGAAAGGCAGTCTAATGCAATTCCTTGACATATTCAGGGTTCTCAGTAGAAGCAGGCAACCAGCAAATTCCACGCCTGTTAAGACGAAAGTAGCCGCCTGTGCTGGCAATGAAATTTTCCTTTCAGTGCCCGATTTTTTTTTTAATAAAGTATAAATGGGTATTGAAGAGGTAATCTTGAATTTTCTGCTTATTTGGAGGAACCCACTAATGCACTTTTATCCTTGAGTAACCGGAGTGCCACTATCGCAAATTATTATACGGTTGTTACGGTCAACCTTTGTGACCTTTATCAATCGCATCAACGTGTCAATCACGAAATGTCCAGGTTTAAATGAACTGCAGCGAATTTGTACACGCCGACACTCTATAATTTTTCATTGCAAATGGAAGAAGTCCTTGGCCTGTTGTGGTTTTACATATGTCCAAACAAGACCAATCACTCTTCAGTCATTTCACACCAACGGCAAAAAAGAAGAAGAACAAAAAAAACAATAGCAGTAAGTTTTACAGTTTACAATAAGTTAATTATAGGTTGCAAGATCAATGACCCGTGTAATGGTTCTGGAACTAAATATGTCATCTTTCTGGACTTAATCTCATTTTATAGAATCATATTTGATGAAAGTATACTGTAAACACCGGCATATAAGCCGCACCTTTTTGCTCAAAATTTTTGTACCAAATCAGGGATGCAGCTTATCTGCGAGAACATCTGAAGACCATGCCATGACCATTGCCTGTGTAGCAAAATAATAAGAACTCCACAAAACTATTCCGTATGCTTGCTTTTGCGAGTTTGGTGGCTCCTACAAGAGCTGTTTTTGTTCAAATTAACCGGTTTAATGGTGCCTTTTCTTGAGCTGCTTAATGTCACTCAGCAGGGAATCTCTTTCCACCAGAAAAATGTTTACATTGCCACCAATGGCACCTCACTTTGACAGAAATCAATCCCTCAACGAGCGAGTAAAACTACTCGTGGTAAACTGCCTTGTTCCCAGTACTCCCAACTTCTGATCAATTGCCTGGTTACTAAGCTACAAACGAAGAAACAATGAATTTACATAACTGACATCTTTCTTAAGACTCCACTTTCGATTTATTTTAATTTCTTTCCAAATTTTTTTCCAAAATTTGAGTTCCCAAACTTGGAGTGCAGTTTATCTCTGACTGCAGCTTATACGTTGGTGTTTACGGTAAATGAGATGTTTAGTAGAATAAATAATTCAGCTTTATTGCGACAGCGTTTGGATTGTGATGCAAAGTCACTACAAATAACTTTTCATTCAATTTGCACGGCGCCATTTCACACAGCACACATGTCGCCGAATTGCTTTGTTTTCATTTTGGATTTAATTCATGGTTCCATTTCAAAGTTATTTTTCAAC
This sequence comes from Platygyra sinensis, assembly GCA_019787425.1. Classification (NCBI taxonomy): domain Eukaryota; kingdom Metazoa; phylum Cnidaria; class Anthozoa; order Scleractinia; family Merulinidae; genus Platygyra; species Platygyra sinensis. The sequence goes on along the minus strand of JAHPZR010055777.1, from coordinate 7,952 downwards.
ATGTCTTCACCTTTCTCTTCTATTTAACATGTTTTAACGACAAAAAAGGACCTCCTACAAGGAACGAGTTTGGAGTTATTTTTAGGCACCAGACCCTGCACTCTTAAAAAAATAAACGTCTCTGCAGCTGCTGTTTTCGAAATTTTGTCACGGTTTAATAAGTGGTACTAAATGTAAACAAAGCATCATTCCCCCTCCATCTTGGCACAAACCTTTCGCGACTGCAAATGATAATTTATTCAAAATTATAAAGGTTACGCTTATGTCATCAGTATGGGATTTTCTGCGGTAAATTGCAGACGTCCTTCACGCGAAACGCCACTCGGGCCGGGAGCGAAGAAGGACGGCTGTCTTCGCAGGCTACATTTAAGAATGACGAGAAATAATAAGAAATCTAGCACGAGACCGTTTTTGTTACGCAATTGTGCACCAACATCATGCGCGAGGCCATGTAATGACTGGACAAAAATTTAGAGTAAGAAAATTAGTAGGTCACAACATTATGAACAATAAATAAAGTGGAAATGAGAGAATCCACCACAACTCTACATATTATTACATAAAGCATGGGTGTCATTAACATTTTCAGCAGGAGAGCAACTGGTTTTCACAGGTGGGGAAAAACCTTTATAAACTGAACTTCTTTGTGAGAAAAACTTTTCTGCAGATTGCCAAACCAGGCGGGTAAAATCATCCTCAGAGCGGTTCAACTTGCCCAGCTACTAATGAAAGCCCTGATAAAAACCAGTCATGTCAGAAGGTACATAGTTACCCATAAAATATTATTCTGATACAGTTTAACCTCTCTATACGGACACCTCTCTAATACAGACAGTTTCCTATGTACCAACAAAAGTCTCAGATATTGCCTCTAAAAAAACCTCTATAATATGAACCCTCTCTAAAACGGCCAACAAACACTAAATCTCAGCCCTAGGGAGCAAATTCACACAAATTTAACCTCTTCATTACGGACACTACAGGGACCAAGTGTTGAAAATTTGTGATATGTACCATTTCCTGTTAGCGGATACACAGGCATTAGCACTTTATCATTCATATTCAGAAATTCACAAGACATACACTTTTCGGCCTGATTTTAGTTTCTAAACACTTAAAACTGTCAGTGGTTTGGAAAAAAGCTCTGGAAGTCAATGAGTTTGAGTGATTTTTATTCACTCATTGAAGGGTATACACCATAAAACTTATTGAACTTGAACTTGAACTTGAACTTTATTGATAGTAATATATAAATCATCACAAAATTGCTTGCCCCCGCTACTACTAAACTGACTAATCGAGGCGGGGGCAAGGGTTACACACTTACTACAAAAGAAAACATAGGCACGCAAGGCGTGCAAGAGTTATTTTTTTTGTGAATAACAAGTCCTTGGAGGTAGTGAATAATGCTTGTCAGTCGATAGTGTTACCATTCAGGTCCGTCAAAAGTGATTGTTCATTAAGCCTTCATGGTATTGGTTGCAAGACTCTTGTTAAGTTTGTCATTGGTCGGTTTCGATCCATCTATTGTTAGTTGTTAGAAGTTCGTTTGTCGGTTTTGTTTTCGTCTTGGATAAGTCGTTTGTAAGGCACCTGTACTTGTGTACTTGAAATCTGTTAAGAGGCTTTTGTTGTAAGTTAGTGTACCAACTTTTCAGAGTCAGTCGTTGAATAGTTCCTACATTAAGTTCTCGCTGATTTGAAATGGTTTTTTATTCCAAAGGTGCCAACAGAATAAGAACGTGCTGTTCCGTGACTCGACCTGTCAGATGTGATTATCTCATAATTAGAAAACTTTTTGGTTATCCGTGAAACGATAATAAGTGTTTTAAAAAAATCTTTTTTCTTCCATTTTCTTCGTAGATATTAAGAAAAAACACATCGCCCTTACGTTTTCGAGAAAACAAGGGGATCATATTGTATAACTTAAGGAGGAAAACAAAAGTATCATGTTACAAACTTTCCGTGAAAAGTAAGATTGTCGCGTTTTCACCAGTCAACGTATAATTGAATTTAGATATTTATCTCCAGCAGTGAAGAAAAAGCACATCGCACTTAAGTTTTCGAGAAAACAAGGGGATCATGTTGTATAACTTAACGAAAAAAAACAAAAGTATCATGTTACAAACGCTCGCGTGAAAAGTAAGATTGTCACGTTTTTACTAGTCAACGTATCATTGAAATTAACTCAGTTTGTAATAAGCATGTTCTGATTCCAGCAATGATCGTAGATTTTTTTAGTTTTGGTATTCCACGAAACCATTTCAAATTAATATCGATATCAAAACCAAGAAGACGTTATGAAATGTAATCCTAAAAAAAAGAAAGACTTATAAAAACTGTATAAATTTTATAAGACGCCACGAAATCGGTAGAGTTTGGGACGTTTCCTTGTCACATTACCCTTCCCAACGCCTGAGAGTTTTTTTTGCCACCTCATGGGACTTTATTTCGCGAAGGGTGCAACCATTGTCTCCTCAAAGTCTAATCGAATTAATTTGCAGTCAGCTCGCCACCAGAGTCTTCAGGAATACCACAAACCTTAACTTTAGGAAAATCTCCGCTAAAAGTTCCCGTTTTTTAGCAATTGCCATTAATGCGAAATATTAGAATGTCCCTGAATTCATTAAGAAAAGATAGGTCCAAACATTTTTCTGGAAGCGCCGCTAGATCGGCTTCTTGTTTGCCAGTTTATTCTGACCGTGAAAAACAAAAGTGTCAAGTTACCATTTGGAAATAACAAATAAAACTATCATGTTACATGAATCTGCAACAAAACAAGAAATTTGATTCGCTGTTTATAGCAGATCCAATCTGATTGGTGTGAAATACATACATCTCCCACTCACTAACTCACTAGCTCACTCACTCACCCACTCATCCATTGACCGTAGATAACATACCCGACTCGCCGACTAAGAGGTATTTGTTTTTACAAAAAAATAGCTCAAAAATAGCAATATCTAGTTTTGTTTGTTCAAACATTTCATGGGAACAGTTGGTGACGATTCGTCAGCTCTAATTGAATTTACTCCCTTGTAAAACACAGAAGTGGCAAGTTACCATTTCTAACTAAAAATAGCAAACATCTCGGGGAAACTAGTGCTCACGATTCATCACTTCTAATTGAATTTACTCGCTTGTGAAAAACAAGGGTGTCAAATTACCCTTTGTAACTAAAAATAAAAATATCTCGTTACATTTGCATACAAGAACAAAACAATTGTCACTTCCACTTATTTTGTAAACTTTAAAACTGTTGCAAATCTAAATAGTCTCGTCTCCTCTAAAATACGTCCTTTGAACTAGAAGTGACGATTCGTGACCTCTAATTGAAATTACTCGTTGTGAAAAACAAAAGTATCAAGTTACCCTTTGTAACCTGAAATAAAATATCTCTTCCCATTCGTTTACTACTGACTCATGAACTACTTCAAAACGCAAAGCTCATCTCGTTCATAACTAGCCACCATAAACAACCCGATGTATATTATGTAACTGTCACAATCCCCTCCAAACCGGACTAAAAATCACAAACCGGCAACATATACGTCAGTCTTTATTATCCAATCACCAAAGTCCTTGCACTTAACACAAACATAGAACTCCCAAGACTTCATTTACCTCGCTTAAGTTATCTTAAACAAGAAATTTTATTTTTCTTCTACTACAATTCGTCTTGCTGGCTATTAATGTGATAAAGCGAAAACCCTGATAACATTGACGAGAAAAGATTTAGTTTTATTTATAACATGTCTTCTCATCCCAGTAGTAAACAAGAACCATTATAAATGTAAAATCGTCACAGAATAATTTCTTTTTGTTCTGTTGACGAAATTAATCGTTGTCTCTTCGCTTTTCTCGTTGGAACTTATCATTGAAACTGATCAATGGATGCTGGAATTAACGACTCGCTCTCGACTCTGCAGAAAAATTTAGGTTTCACTACAACACGCAAACGATTCGAACCTGGTCACAACCTCTTCACATTCCCTCTATTGCATTCCGCCCCCTTAAATACAATTGTTCCTATCATAGAAACCACATCAACATTAGTAGTAGAGCGGCTAACACTCATTTAATTCAAAACCTTACATAATGAAAAGCTCACCCTTCATCGCATGCACGCAGTTATATATGATCCCAAACACTATGTTTCTTTGACTGATTATCCAATTGCTAATGACTATCAAACCCGCCCACAAAATCCTCAGCCTAACCCACAGAAAATGTCGAGGTAAACCCAGTATATGAATACTTCCTCCTCTTTTACAGAAGAATAAATATGGCCGTTCTCAACTGTTTCGGGATCAAATCTTCTCACATACCATTTACCTTTACAACAAGAAATTTGATTGGTGTTTAATAGTAGATCTAATCTGATTGGTGTGACATACATACATCTCTCACTGATCCACTAATCCACTGAACCACTGATCCACTCACTGAACCACCAGTCCATAACATACCCGACGCGCCGACTAAGAGGTATTTTTTTTACAAAAAAATAACTCAATAAAATACAACTATTAACTAATTAATTAACTAATTGATTACAGAATATAAAGTAACAATAAAATAAATTACACTCACATACGAAAAGCTAGAGGGTAATAACAAATGACTATATAATACAGTTAATTAGGGAAAATAAACTAACAATATAATAAATTACACTCACACACACAAAAAAAAAACTAGAAGGTAATAACTATATAATACAGGCTATGTTAATGTAGCAAAATGTTTAATCAGTTTGGGGACTTCAATATAGTCATCTTCACAGTTTAAAACATCAAGGAGTAGTTTTTTAATTTTATTTTGATATGCTGATTTGTTTAATGATTTTAACGATTTTTTTATATTAGTCAGCCTCTTAATCCATTGACTCCTATGCTGGACTCAAACAGCTGTGCAAAAACCCACCCCCAATTTCCTGTGCCAGCCTTAACTGGCCCTTGAAAAAGCATTTGAGGACAATTGCCTTTCCTACCCTCCCTTACCACATTTTGGTTCGCTTATAATTGTTGTTAAGGACAAACAAACCAATGAGATTGCACTTTCTGAGCATAGTTTTAGGACTTTACGGGTCTTATAAAGACAGTTTTTTATCTTAAAATTATGTTCTCGAAAAGCACAGGTTCATGTAATCATGGTGCATTGCAGGCCAAATCAACAAACTCCCAGGATCTTGTTTTCATTCCTAAAATGGGAAAATTACTTCTTCACTGGTACTTAAAATAGAAAGGAAAAACATAACTCGATGTTTTGGTAGCCTCAGAATGGAAGACGAAGGTGAACAGAACCCTCAAACCCTTCTAGTGAATAATTTTTCCTTCCAATCAGTACAATCAGTGGGCTTTCAAGGATGTTTTGAATACAGAGCATTGATTTCAAGCAGCTACCTGGACTTTAAAAAACAAAAATGGTAATGGTATTAGTTCGAAGTTGAATTCAGCTTTTAGCACAATTAGCAAACTGCAAAACCTGCAAAACCTGTGGGGGAAAAATCACGCTTTCGCTTTAGTGAGAAAAATCAATTCCAACATGGGGTCATGCAATGAAGCATGTCAGTTGTGAAATTGTGAAATTTTGTTCACGTTGTGCTTTGAAATACGTTTTTTTTTGCCTTGCCTTGAATGAAAATTTATTGTTACTGATTAACTTCCTGTCAGATTTCATTCATTTGGTTCACTTTATTTGGGAATTTTAGGTTTTGAAAGTGAACAGTATTTAAGGGGGCGGAATGCAGTAGAGGGAATGTGAAGAGGTTGTGACCAGGTTCGAATCGTTTGCGTGTTGTAGTGAAACCTAAATTTTTCTGCAGAGTCGAGAGCGAGTCGTTAATTCCAGCATCCATTGATCAGTTTCAATGATAAGTTCCAACGAGAAAAGCGAAGAGACAACGATTAATTTCGTCAACAGAACAAAAAGAAATTATTCTGTGACGATTTTACATTTATAATGGTTCTTGTTTACTACTGGGATGAGAAGACATGTTATAAATAAAACTAAATCTTTTCTCGTCAATGTTATCAGGGTTTTCGCTTTATCACATTAATAGCCAACAAGACGAATTGTAGTAGAAGAAAAATAAAATTTCTTGTTTAAGATAACTTAAGCGAGGTAAATGAAGTCTTGGGAGTTCTATGTTTGTGTTAAGTGCAAGGACTTTGGTGATTGGATAATAAAGACTGACGTATATGTTGCCGGTTTGTGATTTTTAGTCCGGTTTGGAGGGGATTGTGACAGTTACATAATATACATCGGGTTGTTTATGGTGGCTAGTTATGAACGAGATGAGCTTTGCGTTTTGAAGTAGTTCATGAGTCAGTAGTAAACGAATGGTTAGAGATATTTTATTTCAGGTTACAAAGGGTAACTTGATACTTTTGTTTTTCACAACGAGTAAATTCAATTAGAGGTCACGAATCGTCACTTCTAGTTCAAAGGACGTATTTCAGAGGAGACGAGACTATTTAGATTTGCAACAGTTTAAAGTTTACAAAATAAGTGGAAGTGACAATTGTTTTGTTCTTGTATGCAAATGTAACGAGATATTTTTATTTTTAGTTACAAAGGGTAATTTGACACCCTTGTTTTTCACAAGCGAGTAAATTCAATTAGAAGTGATGAATCGTGAGCACTAGTTTCCCCGAGATGTTTACTATTTTTAGTTAGAAATGGTAACTTGCCACTTCTGTGTTTTACAAGGGAGTAAATTCAATTAGAGCTGACGAATCGTCACCAACTGTTCCCATGAAATGTTTGAACAAACAAAACTAGATATTGCTATTTTTGAGCTATTTTTTTGTAAAAACAAATACCTCTTAGTCGGCGAGTCGGGTATGTTATCTACGGTCAATGGATGAGTGGGTGAGTGAGTGAGCTAGTGAGTTAGTGAGTGGGAGATGTATGTATTTCACACCAATCAGATTGGATCTGCTATAAACAGCGAATCAAATTTCTTGTTTTGTTGCAGATTCATGTAACATGATAGTTTTATTTGTTATTTCCAAATGGTAACTTGACACTTTTGTTTTTCACGGTCAGAGTAAACTGGCAAACAAGAAGCCGATCTAGCGGCGCTTCCAGAAAAATGTTTGGACCTATCTTTTCTTAATGAATTCAGGGACATTCTAATATTTCGCATTAATGGCAATTGCTAAAAAACGGGAACTTTTAGCGGAGATTTTCCTAAAGTTAAGGTTTGTGGTATTCCTGAAGACTCTGGTGGCGAGCTGACTGCAAATTAATTCGATTAGACTTTGAGGAGACAATGGTTGCACCCTTCGCGAAATAAAGTCCCATGAAGTGGCAAAAAAAACTCTCAGGCGTTGGGAAGGGTAATGTGACAAGGAAACGTCCCAAACTCTACCGATTTCGTGGCGTCTTATAAAATTTATACAGTTTTTATAAGTCTTTCTTTTTTTTAGGATTACATTTCATAACGTCTTCTTGGTTTTGATATCGATATTAATTTGAAATGGTTTCGTGGAATACCAAAACTAAAAAAATCTACGATCATTGCTGGAATCAGAACATGCTTATTACAAACTGAGTTAATTTCAATGATACGTTGACTAGTAAAAACGTGACAATCTTACTTTTCACGCGAGCGTTTGTAACATGATACTTTTGTTTTTTTTCGTTAAGTTATACAACATGATCCCCTTGTTTTCTCGAAAACTTAAGTGCGATGTGCTTTTTCTTCACTGCTGGAGATAAATATCTAAATTCAATTATACGTTGACTGGTGAAAACGCGACAATCTTACTTTTCACGGAAAGTTTGTAACATGATACTTTTGTTTTCCTCCTTAAGTTATACAATATGATCCCCTTGTTTTCTCGAAAACGTAAGGGCGATGTGTTTTTTCTTAATATCTACGAAGAAAATGGAAGAAAAAAGATTTTTTTAAAACACTTATTATCGTTTCACGGATAACCAAA
>JAHPZR010055776.1:25000-27086 GCA_019787425.1 Platygyra sinensis | reverse complement strand
CACTCAATGCGGTCTCCTAGAGGGGGGGGGGTTGTTGGCACACATAAACGAACTAAGGAACATACAATCATACTGTAAATGAACGAACGAACGGATAGCAGCTATTCAAGAAATTTTGCAATTAGCTGAAATTTTCTGTAATTGTAGTGGAGTGTTAAACTTTCATAGATTATAACCGCTATGAAAAAAAAGCAGAATTGAGTTTCTGCCATGCCAGATATTGAAAGACAAGTTTAAACTGATAGGGAACGATACAGAAAATGGAGTAAAACGAAAAGCTAATTACAATGGATTCTTTTTTTTTAATAGGAAAGAAGTGGTTACTTCTGCGATTCCATCTTCTCCGTTGGGTGAGTTCCTATTAATTTGTTCTTTCTTTCAAGTAGTGAAATATAAAAAAATGAACCGCATTCAGCAGATTTATTTGTAGGTGTGGAACTGAACTGCATTCAGCAAACTTGTCTTTAAAATATGATTGCTTGCGCATAAAGAGACTTCTATGAGTGGGACTCCCAACTGGGGTGATAAGCTGAACCTGCGATATATGTGAGTTACTGGTCAGAGTGATTCCCACTTGCATAAAGTATGGTATCTAAAGTTGTGAAACACACTGCACGCACAGGGCTCACCGTTGTTCTCGCCAAAACTGTGCGTAATGTCCCAAGTTTTTTTTAACCTGAAAGATAAAAGTCTGTAAACTTAAGATGTGTACCAGGCATTTGTATTGATGATTGTTATCCATCTAGTTCATCAGCTGACACTTTTGATTTACCACTGCTCATTTTGTAACGTTTTCGTACAAAAATCTACCATATTTTCGCCTAGAATACATATTTTTCTAGATTCATTCACAGACTTTCTTTAGATGTGTCACGCAATCTTTCCTCCCTTACATTGGAGAGGAGTGCGTGATGAGCCATTACAACGTGTGGTGACAGTTTTACTTAGCTTTTGAACCTTTCATAGAAACATGGAAAGGATATTAATACCAGTGATATTTTCTTGATGCTATCAGTTCTTGCAGAGTTTGTGAAGCATGTCAGCATGCTACAGATTGCTAACAGTCAAGATGCCGCAAAAAGACTGTTCCAAGCATTGACAATGAATCCCAAGACTGAAGGTAAAAGAATCTTTCACAAAAGTGTACTACACACCGTATTATCTGTGACATTGTAAGCCACCTTCAGCTTCTTCAGTCGAAAGATGTTTTCAATATTGTTAATTTATGAAAAAAAAAAAAAAACAATGAAAAGCTGCCATTTACTGCATGCGCTCTCATTGGTTGATAGGTTATGCATTGGTCTAAAGTTATGCAAACCCTCGACTACGTCTCGGGTTTGCATAATTGTTTTGAATTCTCCCAACCCTCCTCGTGTTTAGATGAGGCTATGTAAACACGGAAAAAGTGCTCTATTGCTTAATTACTAGTTACTAGCAAGATGGCTAAATATCCCATTCTCCTGATTCTCTCAAACAGACAAAAAATCTGTCAGTTGTTTTGTTCATTTACAAGTTTGAGGGAAACACTTCTAGCTAAGACAAGATAGAACACTAAACTTGGTCATTTCATAAAAAGATCAAGATAAACATTCTCCTTACATCATTAATACAATGAGATTTAAACTGAGTGAAATATGAGCTTCAAATTAGTTAGATTGTACAACTAACATTTAAGGTGGCTGACAAAAGTTTTGCAGCGCAAAATATCTGTTCTTAGAAGTGAATAGCAGTTGATTATAGTTATTACATGTACCTTCAAAGCGTCAGTGAAACATGTTGCAGCAGAAACTTTAATAGTAGTCTTCATGTTGAGATAACAACAAAAAGCAACAAAAATTTTATTTTACCCCAGAGTTCGAAATAATATGTAATTGAATCCTTTCCTTTTAGTGGTGGATCCGGAAACGTTTGCTGCATTCTATGAATCTTTCAGCCAGGTAACGTGACTTAATTTATGATTAATAGAAATTTTCTGATCTTCTGCACCCTGAAATCACAAACCTGGCACTAAGCTAAGGGGGTTTCTTCATTCATTCATTCATCTTCTCATCTCGTTCATCTTCTGTTGTCCAATGGGTGTAGTGTT